>JAVQJL010015641.1:0-17868 GCA_036024295.1 Nannoperca obscura
ATTCAAAATGCCATCAATAAAATGCACCTGTGTTTGTTGTCCATAGCATACGCCTGCCCATACCATAACCCCACCGCCACCACGGGCCACTCGATTCACAACGTTGACTTCAGCAAACCACCCACACGACGCCATACACCCTGTCTGCCATCTGCCCTGTACAGTGAAAACCGGGATTCATCCGTGAAGAGAACACCTCTCCAAAGTGCCAGACACCATCCAATGTGAGCATTTACCCACTCGAGTCGGTTACGACGACGAAGTGCAGTCAGGTCGAGAACCAGATGAGGACGATGAGCATGCAGATGAGCTTCCCTGAGACGGTTTCTGACAGTTGTGCAGAAATTCTTTGGTTATGCAAACTGATTGTTGCAGCAGCTCTCTGGGTGGCTGGTCTCAGGCGATCTTGGAGGTAAAGTTGCTGGATATGGAGGTCCTGTTTTGTGAACAATATTTGAAAGAAATACCCCTTTTGTGTACATAGAAAAAGTTTTCAGCTCATGTAAAATTGGAGCAAAAACAAAAGTGTTGAGTTTATATTTTTGTTCAATGTAAATTTCTATTTTCTGCACAAAATCGCATCTTTGCCGTATGCCTTTTTATTTGAACATTAAGAGCTACTGACAAGTGGAGTCAAATTTCTTGTATATGCACACTTGATTCTGAATCTGCTTATTATCTTTAAATATGTTATTAAAGCAATCCTAGTTCAGGATTTGATGTTAGATACATTGTTTTAGTTCTACATACAATAATACAAAAATTAAGACAGCTGAAAATTACACCCCAGTTCCACAATCAGTTTTCTTTAACCACCTAGCACCTTCCATCCACCATCCTTGCAATGTACCGGAGTCAGATACATTATATGTGTAGACCTACACATTTTTGGTCATTAAAGCTGATTCTGATTCAAATATGGAGCATAGCGTTAGTTCAGGCAGACCACCGAAGCCACACTTGCATTAGTAGCTTGGCATCATGTGTTTCATTCATGCTTGGCAATCACAGGCTCATTCAACCAGCTATGTGACTGCCAGCTGTCAAGTAACATCCAATTACTTTTTTTTATTTTATATAATTTCCAACCACCAAAGAAATGACAGTGACTACAAACACACACAAAAAACAAACAAATAAAGAGAAAGACAATAAATGAAAGGGGGAGATGGGTACAGAATATAACAACAGAGATTCATAAAATACAAGTTCTGTTTTAGGTTTCTCAAAACAAGACCTACGATCCATCAAGACAATCAGGCCTATCAATGTTTTGAAGAATTAGCACAGCCTGTTCCATTGGTAGCAGGTCCATAAGTCCAGTTCTCCATATTGAAGCAGTTCGGTTTGTGTTGTTTCCAGTTCATTGAAATTATTCACTTGGCTGATGGAAAAGCCAGTGCAATAATACTATGCACACTTTATGGATACGCAATGGCCATTTTCACACCTAGTATGCAGGTTACCAGACAGGGAATAATATCTATATTAAGAAGACATGACAAGTTTCCAAGCCAGAACTGCTTAACAAGAGCACAGTAAAACAACAAGTGCATCAGTGTACCCTCTTCACACCTCTTCACAACCATGCCAACACAGTTTGGATAATGTATGATCAATTTCAAGGACGTAACCATGATATAGACATGATATCCAATTTCTTTTTAAGTGCATTTCCCACAAATCTATGATATTTATATATGGAAGTCAGCACATTTAGAACTAGTTTTGAGGACTACACTGATCATTTGATTTAAAGGAATAGTCAGATTTCTCTGAGAAAGTGATATTTTAGTACTATTTTAAAGTGCTGTGTCCCATTGTGTTGTCACATTCCCATTGTCATATAGTTTCTATAGTCAGAGGTAGCAACTGTAGAGGTCAGCCTATATATTGCTGAGACTGTACTTCTCCTGCCAGCTGTTCCCGTTAGTTCTAAGTCTCTTGTTTCTACATCTATACCCTTAGAGAGTAACAACTTCAAAATGTTATTTATTTTATTTTAAGATAAGATAAAAATTCTGAATCTTTCCGCCCAAACTGTGGTTTCAACTCACTGAAAGGCACCTTATTTCCATTTTTGAACAGCGAACAAAGAATTGTTCCATAATGGTAAAGATATTCTACAAAAATAAAAAAACTGTAAATCTTTATTATGGTCTTCTAAGATTTTCTCCTCAAGCTATTCCCAACTGCCAATCTTTCTCACACCAATATAAGCCCAATGCAGATATCTGAATTATAAGCTATGTAGCACTGGTGGATATCTGGTAGCCTCCTCCCTTATTGCGTGGGTTTATTCATTTTTTATAACTGACCCTCGGTTTTTTTGTCCTTCCAAAGGAAACCAGAAAATAATTAATTTTTTTCCTTAAACCACCTTGGGGGAACTTGAGCGGTATAGATGACATAAGAAAAGTCAGCCGTGGTAACATATTAATTTGTATAACTTTAGATCTGCCTCACAGAGATAAAGGCAAGACTGTCCACCTTTTGACATTTTCCCTTATAGTTTTTAGTAGATCTGGTGCATTTAACTCAACCATTTTAATTCCCAACTATTTCATGCCTTTTGGCTTCCATTTAAAGGGGGTGATGCCCAAATGATATTGAAAAGTGAAATGATTAAGTGGAATAGCCTCACTCTCGTTGTAATTTACTTTGTAAGCAGAAAACAGTCCACATGTATCAATAAGGTTGAGTACTTGAGAGATGGAAGATGTTGGGCTTTCTAAAGTTAATATCGTAAGTCATCGGCAAAAAGGCTGGCTTTGAATTCATTGTCACCAACATTAATACCAGTTACATAATTTTTAGCCTGTATGGCACAAGCAAGGGGTTCAAGGGCAAGGATAAAAAATAATTGGTGCTGCCGGGCAACCTTGACGTGTAGATCGATAGAGGTGGAATTGGTCCGACCTTAAACTTATACTTTGTTTTAATTGTTGGTATTGGTTCATGATAGTGCCATTACTTATTTCATATAGACTGGACCAAAACCATTTGGAAAGTGCATAAAACAAGGATTTCCACCCTATTCTATCAAAGGCTTTCTCAGCATCCAGAGATACTGCTATTACTGGATGCTGATAAGTCCCTGCCCTTGCCATAACATGTAGTAGCCTCCTCATATTATTTGAGGCTTGGTTGACCTTGTAAAAAGCAAGCTTGAGTTTATTCAAAGAAATTAGCGATAATTTCACCAGTTTTATCGCCAGATTCAAAACATTGAGTTTGTTAGCTGCAAATTGTCGGGATTCAACATAAGACTTGATTTAAGGGTCTTAAGTTCAGTAATCAGACCATGCTTTCTAGACAGTTTTTCCTTTTCTTAGCCCTTGGGTAATTTATAATCCAGCCCCTACAAGTTGCCTTTCCCATAACAGCTGTACTGACTTGACTGATTTAAAATTAATGTTGACGTACTACTGAGATTTTTCCCCCACCATGGACACAAAATCTTTCAATAGAGAGTTATTAAACCTCCGTTGTTTAGTTTTAATGCTAATTACAGTAGAAGTAAAGAGGCCTGACAAGGGGGCATGGTCTGAAATAATGATGTTATGAATTTTGCAATCAATCATTACATTACCAACGAAAGAATGAGGGGGGAAAAAGCACATAATCAATCCTGGAATATGAATTGTGAACGTGGGAATAAAAAGTGTATTCTTGTGTGTCAGGATTAGCAACACGCCATATATCGGATAATGCAATGGAATCTCTTTGAGAGGATTTGACAATGCTCCATCTGACAGGAGGGGGCGTCCAGATCTATCAATTAAGGCATTACTAACCAGGTTAAGGTCCCCTCCCATCATAATGGGATGATCAGCAAATTCTGCCTTCACCAGTTTCAGTTTAGATTTTTAAAAAAGGATTTAATTTTAACCTGATAAAATTATCTTTATCAACTATTTGTTTAGACAGGCTAAATATATTATCTTTGCTATCAAAACACTGACCCCACTATAAGCTTCCCTGCGTGATGCTGAAAAAACTTCACCCACACATTTGTGTCTCAATTTAACAGATTTTAACTCATTTAAATGGGTTAGCGGCTATTTTAACCTGATGTTTTACTCTGCTGAGCATGCTAACACCGTTTTCTCCCACAGCTCCCTCCACCACCCCAGCCTCCTCTTTATGTGCTAACTATTGTATTTAGGGAAGTTTACACTCCAGCAACCTCAGCCAACGTTATCCAAAATAGTTCTTTACGTTCACCCAACATTTCAACATCAGTTAACTCTCATCCTAAAATAACTTTTCTCTTGTTATATTAAAAGTAAAAACATAATGTCCCATCACAAATTACTAAGAATTTCAAGTTATCAAGCCAGTTATCATTGTAAACTGCACATGTAGGATGTGAGAATGGAAGCTTGACAGGTGCGCTGAAAGAAGTAAAAGTAAAAATCCAGGTATTTCAGTTGCACAAATGTTTTGTTAAAGTGCATGATTCTTCAGCAGCTTCAACAAATTGATTTGACCCCAATCCGACACCTTTGTTTACCTGCGGCTGTTTATAATTGAAACTTAACATGAAGCATGTCCAGAAACTTTGATGAGAAATGAATATAGATTGATTATTTTGATGTCATGGGACAAGAGGGACTTGCATTGATGTATTGAGCTATGGCTGGTTTTTAAGTCTTACCCCAGTGTAGTAATATTGGAGTCATGACCTACATTTCAAACAATTTAACTGTGAGATTAAGTATTGGTGTACTTCAAAGGAAGTGAAGAATGCGTGGCCTTGGCGCCTTGAGCAATGCACACCCGTTCTCACATGTTTCTATGGGAACAGTAAAGATGGTAGGCAGATGAGTTTATTTTAACCCAAAGAAATCCTTCATTTTCTGTAACTTCGATTTCCTTAACTTGTAGTTTTGGTAGACGCATTATTTGGTTTGTGTGATCATTGCTTCTCAGTGATCATCATTTTCAACTTGTCCTTTCCTCAGATTTATGCTCTCACTCTTTCACTCAGGCTTATGCTTTCCCTCTATCTAATCTCAGTTGCAGTTCCCCTCTTTCTTTCTCTGTTTCTCCTTCACTCTCTCCATCCACATCTCCCTGCTTCCTTCCATATTAGACGGCACAGTCCCAGTCTGAGTTTGGTTTCTAATAGGGGCATTCATTTGATGTGAAAATAGACTGAACAAGACTGATGGAGAAGGGAGAGCAAAAGGGAGAGGGGCTGGAAAACGAGTGGGTGCTTTAGTGAATGCTGGCATGGTGTTTGTGTGTGTTTGTGCACACATACGTGTGTGGGAGAGTGACTAAAACCAACCAATAGAGAGAGCAGTGTGTCATAAAGCTCCAGCATGGTGCACAGTCAGATCCAGGGATACTGTCACATCCTATCCTCCTCAACACTGGTCTCTGTGCTCTGTGGGCCAGCAAGGACTACACAGACATCACAGAGATGTAGATATAAATACTACACCATCCTAGCTACACCTTCTTCTAGTGTCCTGAGGCTATTTTTATGGGGTATGAGCTATTCTAAACTTTGAAAATTCCAGAGGACTTCTGACCAAATCACTCCAGATCTGCTACTTCAAGAGGTCATGAGTTTGTTGAGGCAGTATGCAGATATTTGAAAATGACAGCCAGTAGGTTGCTTTTTGCTTACACTATGTTTGTCTCATGGTTAGATTGATCTTGTCATACGTAAATCATGTAAACGGGATGAGAGCATCTGCACTGTATCTGTAGTAAACATTGTGGATCAGAGCAATAATGTTTCTAAGACTGGACGTGTGTTAATTAACCATTTTTAAAAAGGGACTTTGCACATTTATTATGTGTCATTCAAGTGTCAGAATACTGAAAATCTGATACTTGCAGGCTATAAACTGTACACATGCTTCATACAGCTGTCACTCACACCAACATGAAGCTGCCGGGCACTGAGACGGAAAAGAAACTGTACATACACTCTGTTGTTCGTGCTGTTCTTCCATCCCCCTCACACACAAACTCACACACACAAGCACACACTCTCTTTCTCTCTCTCTCTCTCTTCCACACACACACACACACACACACACACACACACACACACACACACACTGTACACACACAGCCAACTCCTGCTTATCTTCTCCTTGCACACATTTAGAAAAGCATACACTGCTGCCTCTCTCTGGACATCTGTTTGAACTACACCTTATTTCAAAGCCGGACAGTTTATGGTCATTTTATAATTCCCTGCTTCTTACTCTTTTGTATGTCAGGACCTTATTGTGTCCTTAGAGCATGTATGGTTTTTTTTGTTTATCTATGGAGTCACAATATTTCACAACAAAATGTCAATTACAAAAGTGAAATGGGAAATATATCATCGTTTTGTGACTCAAAGTCCTTGCATTTAATTTCATCACAGAGCCCAAGGGCGTATGTGTCTCACGAATGAAACTCGCTGACATTAAAGTCTGATTGAAGCCTTTCATGTTGTTTTTATTGTTATTCCACAGTCTTCGCCATGTGTCTGGTGGATTTTCTTAAAGGAAAATAGCACAGTATATTTTCAGCAAAGCTACAGTGTTAGAAAAATGGGTAATACCATAATGACACACAATCTAACCTCTAGTGCAGTGGTTCCCAAACCTTTTGGCTTGTGGCTTTTCAAAATTGAGCTGTAGTCTGTAGTTGCAACTCCTCGTTGCAGATTGCATATGTGCAGAGCTGTAACTACACATGGCCATGGTTATTTCCTCGGAATATGAACCTGTCGTGTGGAATATGAAGTGTCGTTTACATCTTATAATTAAAAGTTATATATAGTGGGGTTTTAAAGGACACATATCAACAACTTTTGGACTCAGTGAAAAATGAAGAAATGCATCAATATATTGAACACTTGAACAAATAGAATTTGTCCTTTAGAAGAGTAGAGAACAATCAAATAGGTTTTATACCATTATGTAGGGAAACTGACATAATATGTTTTTTAATGAATAAAGAATAATGAATTACTCCATAGGTTCCATAGTGAGAATTTTTTTTGTAGGAGACTTCTTTTTCTGGTTAAACAAAAAAGATCTTGCTCTTACTAACAAAAGGTCTATTTTTGTAGGGATCCACAACCATAAAGCAAAGATTACAGAATGAACTGAAAAATAAAATGGTGTGTAGAAATAAAATGTTTTCTGTTTTTTGTATCCTGTTAATCCTCTCATGATCCATTAGATTTATTTTGTGACCTCTCATGGGGTTCTGACCTCCAGGTTGGGCACCAGTGCTGTAGTGGTTCATACAGTATTTGTTTTGGAATCTGAAGCTGCACTCAGACTTTGAACAGGCTGCTGTCAGACCTTTGCAGATGTTCTTTGCACTACTGCAAGTTGCTAAATCTGTGCTAATAAGAGTGTCAACATTGCAAATGATCTACTTAATGCCTTGTACCATGTCTTCCTTCTTCTACCAACACTTTCCTACATGAATTAGTATTCTGCCATCCTTGTGTAACTGCTGCACTGATACTATAGTACATGTCTAGCTTTCAACTGTTGCTGCAAGTAACTGCAATGTTATTGAAAAAGATTACATGACTGCCTTGCAAAGTAAAATAAAAGTGAATGTTTTATCATTAGAAACCATCTTAGCAGATGCATATTGTCTGGAAAATGAATCTCATGCAATCCACCTACTGTAGACATTGAGTCTGAGCTCCTTCATCCGAGCCATTTATTAGAGATCCTCAAATAAATGAACTCTTTCTGCTTCATTTGGAACTCTGGCGCCTCAGTTCTATCCAGAAATTGATTAAAGATGTGGTCAATAATTCAAATTATAACATCGGAAAAGAGCATGCAATTCATCATCAGTCATGTCATTTTGGTGTTAGGCAATGACCCTTGCAGGCATGCCAGCTAACTCATGACATTATGGATGGGGGTCATTTGTAATTCATACTATGATTACTACTTTGTTCCAGTGGATTGTTCTGACCTCAATGTGATTCAGTGAGGGAAGAGTTTTGCTTATTATAATCATAAAGCAGAATATATTCCAGTCACCAGGGTGATAAGAAGTCAGGAGTTTTACCAAAAAGTAATAAACTACTAATGTACTGAAGGCGTATTTGGCAATGTTCAGAGTTAGGTGTGAGTAGTTTTGCTCCTTAAGGAAAAACTGAAACAAATGTTCAATTTTAAACTTGCATTAAAGGAGTACTGCAATGTTACGTGTGGAGATCAAAATACTCAGTTGTAACTGTCATAACTTCTGTATAGTGTGTTTTGTGCCTCTGAAGGTGCCTTGTCACGTTTGAGATAATAACCCTGATGATGTCATAGTGATGACATTAGGGTTTTCTTAGATTGGTCTTAAGACTTCAAGTTCTTAACAGAAAGTCTTTGTTACAAACTGACGGGGTGGAGTTTGAACGATGTGAGGGCCTAAGGGCGGATCTAAAGAAAACTGTTGTCCACTGGCATAATGGCAAATGTAGGATCCAGTGTTTTTGGAGTTTGACCCAAGCTATTGAGCAAAAGCTAAGACACCCCGACATCTGTAGCATTCATTTTGAATTTTTTCTTTTCTTTAAACTGTCACTCTCAAGTTCTTCAACTTTATGGAACAGCAGTACTTCACTTAATCACTGGAGAATCCCCCAAAGCAAGATATGTTTCATAATAACACTGAATCAAATGACTGTATTGTTCAACCAAGAATGAGATGAACACTGAACAGAAATCATTTACTTTGGTCTCACAGATCTTATCAACTTCCCCATATAAGAGAACTATAATGGGATGATAATGTTGTTCTGTGTCTGCTGGATGTCAGGCGGCATTTTTGCCTACACATCAAATACAGCAGCTTTATGAGTCAATACTTGTCAGGGTTTGGAATTCTGTGAGTTTCGTTTTGTTCACCGACGACCAGCAAGCCGACTCATGTACGAACCCAGCTATATAGTTACAATATTGATTATTATAGATCCAAGGCGAAGCTGACAGGAGGGAAGGACTGGTCCGTCGGATTTATCAATACACAGCAGTCAATCTACTGACATTTATCCCCCCTTATATCACCCACAGAGACCAGGTTACGTGTCAGTAACAGATGTGTGAAATGATGGCCATCTACTACAAACCTGACTTGCACTGTAGTAAAACTGAGTGTATGAAATTGTGAATTTGTGGCCTGAAGCTTGGGAGAATGTGTGCTGTAGGAAGTCAATCAGTTACATTTTCCCAAGACATTTTAAAAGATAATGGGGTAGACTGATTCAAGGGATAAAAATGCATAATTGTTTTGTCCACTAACATGGTGGAATCCTGTCTTCCCTACGCAGTTATTAGTCAGTGTGTCTAACAACAGCTACAGGCAGCACTGTGGGGAATTGCAGACACAACATGTGTGTGTATTGTATAATTTTAGTTTAAGTTAACAAGTTCAAGTTTTATGCTAGAAATGTGAAGCAAAACGTTTTTCTTTTTGTCATAGGCAGTATGGACACACATCATACAGAAACTTTGTTCGCTGGTGCTGGGGAGACTTGGGGAAATGTGCGGGTGGTAATTCCATGTGTGGTTCTAAAGAAAAGGTTTGAAAGTTTCCTCATCCATTTTATAACTTCACTGATTTTCATTATCTCATTAGGACAATAAAGTGGTTTGAATAAAACAATTTTATTGGTTTGCCGGTCAGACACAAAGAGGCCTGACAGTGCGCCTGTGCAAGCTTGGAGGATGACGTATGACTATAGTAGTCATACGTCATATTTCCATTTTAGCAAAAGGTTAAATTTTTTTAATTTAAGAACAAAATTACATTATTTGGCAAACAATGTAGATCATCAGCATTGTCAAGAAATGACTCACACATAAATGAAATATCATTAAAAATGTCAAAATACACTGGAGGCGGGCTTTAAGCCCTGTTCTGCACCTCTGAGTTTGAGTGTTCAGGCATTTCATAACCAGCTAATATTACAAGAATTTTTTTTGTTCAACCAACTATCCAAAACCCACAGACTCTTCATTTACTGTCAGAAATTACAAAAAAGCAGCACATCTTACCACCATTTAAGAAGCTGGAACCAGCAAATGTTTGGCATTTTTGCTTGAAAAATGACAGAAACAATTAATCGATTATCAAAATAGTTGGCGATGAATTTTATACTGATTGACTAATCGAGTTATTGCTGCCGCTTTAGTTTCAGGTTATAATAACAGATATTATATGGAAGATAAATACGGAAATGGAAATAGAATGACTGATACCAGTAAAGTAGCACCATTTATCTCCGCCTCGTCTAGCAAAAAATCAATGTGTCATTTTCGAAAAGTAATACATACTGCATTCCCAAATACTATTATTGCTGTTTATAGCATTTTAATACTTAAAATCAAATAACACATTTGTAGTTATTTTTCATGTTAAAACTTGGGGCTCTTAGGGCACAAAAATAATGCAGAGTTACTGATATATAGAGCCAGAATACTGAGTCATGTAGCTATTTTCCGAAAAACTAACAATGTCAAAACATAATATCTCAATTAATTTTTTTAATTAATAGCTTCTAGAATAGCTAGTTTGATTAAGTCTGCAGTTTCTTCTTTTCCAGTTTGATCCAGATGCCCTTCTCTGGTCGCAGGATGAGCTCTCCTACTGGGCGCAGCTCTTCACGCTTCTGACAAGCTTCAACGTTAAAGTTGCGCAAAATGGACGCCAGGATCACCTTTTCTTCCATCAGTGCAAAACGCTGACCTGAGGAGCATTATAGTGGAACACACACGGCCGTAATTCTGGATGTAATACACTGACTTTTAGAGCCTCACTGAGGAAACTGTGTAAAGTATGTGTAGAAACAGATCCAGTACACCACAAATAAAAGCTGTCCTGTTCTTACCGATACAGTTGCGGAGTCCAGCGGAGAAGGGGATGTATGCGTATGGAGGCCTTCCTACTGAATTCTCAGGCAGAAAGCGAAGAGGCCTGAACTCCTCTGGCTCAGGGAAGTATCGCGGGTCACGGTGGAGAGCATATGTAATGATGATGGCATTGGCACCTTTGGGCACCTTAAAACCATCTACAGGTACAAAAGAAACCTAGTTACTGTCAGCAAAAAAGGTCATTACTAGTCACTAAACATGTTTTAATTCACATAAAATAATACATTTCATTGGCTTAGCATAAGCCAATAGGAATCAGGACACACAAACAAAACAAAAATAGACTGAATTAAAAGATAACTCCGGTTTGTTACCATCACCAAAATTTCTAAGGAGTCAGATAACAGAATTACTGAATGATTTGCTGAGTTCTGGGAAAAAGGTGTCCCCACAGCAAAAAATCTCAGCCATGAGATCAGACAACATGTGACCGCTGGTGCTCTGTTGAACTTAGCCATAACACCATATTCCCAGAACTCAGCTGTTATTGGTGAATACACTATTCTTATGATTACTGATAGGAATGATAGTCAGAACTACAAAGAGAAGACCCCAGTTGTAATAAAACTGAATTATCCAATTACTTCTTGCAGCAGTTGAATGACATAAGAAAGCAAAGTGAGTAAAGTCCCCTCCATTTGCTGAGTAAACAGATACCATGTTTTACTGAATGGTCATTTTGTTTTCAGCAAGACTCCAAATTGCCACCATCAATTGCTACTAGCTAAATAGTCTTACAAAAGCATGGAAGCTGCTATTAGTAAGACTACAAAATATGCTAACACACATTTAAACAAAGTTGTTAACTGGCTATGATTTGATTGGTGTGATGCCATATTTCATGTGTCTTTGCTTCACTATATATTTCCTGAATTCTAATTCCTATACCTTACTCCTATACTAACTATACTACATTTTAATCAAAGAATGCTTTTCATTACCAGACCTAACATGATCATCTAACATACAGTACGGTTCACTCTTTTACCACACAAACTGACTATTACCAACATGTTGCAATGCAGAGGGAGCCTGTTTTATTAATTTGAAGAATCTTTGTGGAAATTGGGAAAGAGATGGCTGCAACACCATACAATGGCTTCTCACAAAATGCTATGTGACAGAAAAAACTAATGAGAATAATAGAGGAAGCCTGGCTTCCCTTTGTTTCTTTTTTAAAAATACCACTGCCTTGGGGGATATGCACTCAACAAATGAATGTTTCATTCAAGTGTCATCACTCATCTGTAACTCACTGATATGGCAGTCTTCACCGATGCTACGGGCAAAGAAAGGCACAGAGGGAAACAGTCGCAGGGCCTCCTTGATTACACACTCCAGGTATTTGAGCTTCTTCAGGTCCTCTGTGTTAACAGGTCGGTCAGATGTACCTTTACACATTAAATAGGAAATACTGTTAAACTCTACAGAATACAGATAAACAGATCAAAGTGTAAACTAGTTCTTAGTTCAGACAGTTGTTAATTGGTTTGTACTTCAGCTTTTGCACTTTCCCCTACTTCTATATCCTTGACATATGCCCCCCTTGTCCCACCTTCTACAGTAGATAAGAATATAAAACAGTACTGTATTGTTTAAGTGACACATCCTATGGATGTACGTAGAAAAATTAATTCCTATCTATTGACAATAAATCAACAATTATTAACAGCACAAACTGGTTATAAGGTAAGTAGGCGCAGTAAGGTAATGTAATTAGTAATTTTACATTGAAAAAGAAGGGCTGAGTATGGGATATAATGAATGCTTCTATGCTTGAGGACAAGTTTAGATCCTCAAACTAGTGCAAACTTAGCATCTGTTATTACTACAAGGCCGTCTAGCTCACGTCATGGAAAATAAATGCATGGAGACCATGGTAAATCCACACAGCAGTGAAAATAATTCAATTATTCTCAAGGATTTTCACAGCTATTATCCCAGTATGAGCTCCCCTTGACTTGTAAAGAACAAATGAGTCCTAGCAAAGATGCCCTTCGGGCAGGAAAATAAATTATGTCATGAAAGTGAGAAGGTGTGCGGTGGCGGGGGGAAAGGGCATGTTACTGTTACCGAACACCTCCTGAAGCTCTTGTTGAACTTTGCTGTGTGCCTCAGGGTGGGTGCCCAGCAGATGCAGGATCCAGTTCATAGAGGCTGCTGTAGTATCATGTCCCTACATAACAGGGCAGTTAAAAACAGAAAAACAACACATTATTTACAACTTTGAAGCTGTATTCATTTCTTTTTCTTTTTTTTATGGGCCACTTGGGGTCAACAGTAAAACCTGCAAACACAACAATGAACTCTAAAGTTATGAAGTTATTATGGTGGATGTATTAGTAAATGCCTATGCACATGCCCATGTATAGTACACATCCACCAGACCAGATTATCATTGAATCAGGTTTTCTGGCCACCCAACAAATGTATTATTCACTCCCTGTTTAGCTCTGTTTTGGTCTCCACCAGCTCCTGAGGAAAATAACTAGCTCCTTAGATGCTTAATGCTCCAATTTGCCTGACACTGCTAAAATTAGGTTGATGATGTGTGAGAATGAACCAAATGCTCTGTAGAGTTGAGGCGAACAGCAGAGTTGAGTGAATTCTCTGTGGGTTCGACACTACGAGCAACTCCTTTCTCATAAAAAAATGTAGTTTTATCTATTGTTTATCCATTGTTAATATAAAAAAGTGTAAAGTACAGCTTTATGTATTTGTTTACTCATACTGTGAGCTGTATTTCTAACCACCAACCCTAAACATAAAGGTGTCCACTTCCTCTCGGATGTCCTGGTGGCTCATGCTGTTGCCTTTCTCATCTTTGGTCTTCAAGAGCATGTCCAGAAAAGCTCGTCTTTTCTTTGCGCCCTTGTCAGAGTCGCTGTCTGATTCAGTATTGGAAACGTTCTCTTCTCTTTCACGTATCACCTGAGACAAAATGAATGACATTTACATTAAGGGCAAATGTTGTCCTAACGTCTGTATGAATCCTGCATCATTTTGATTTTCAAACCACTGACTAACTTACATTGTCTGTAAAGGAGTGCAGGATCTTCAGTATCCTGTCGTGTTCCTGGCCCTCACCAAAGTAGTTGTACACAATGTCAAGCCAAAACCAAGGTGTCCTCTGCCTGCGGCTGAGAATGTCACTCATTCTAAGGATAAAAGAAGTTAGATAGTCAGATTCCCATATTTTATTTTATTATTCCCTTATTATTGTCTGTATTTGTCTGAAAGAAAAGAACATTTAAAGAACTCACTTGTACACACTCTTTACATACTCTGAATCAGAATTACTCTGGGCGTAAATTTTCTTTCCCATTGCAGTTTCTGAAATTCGAAACATTCGAATATCCAAATAAACATAATTCTTATGTGCAAACTTAGGAAAAAGGTTCATCCATACATGCACATTCATTGTATATATGCTCACCGCAGATAATGTCCAGGGCACACAGGGTCACATGACTGAAGCAGTTGAATGGACCCTTCCCTACCTGCTTCTCCAGCTTCTCCACCAGGATCTCTGCCTGCTCATTCATCACTTCCAAGAAGTCCGCCAGGATGGAGAAGTGAAAGGTGGGAGTCAACATCTTTCTCCGCTGACGCCATTTATGCCCAGTGCTTATCAAAACAAGTATACATTATGCTTAGTGGTGATCATAACAAGAAGACATCAAAGAGGGTTTAAGGGTGAGAGAGACCCATGCACATATTATTACATAAATCGTAATATCTTGGAATAGGATAAAAACGAATGACAGAAGAAACTGAGATTTGTCATGATCCATGAACTGTGGGGTGTGCTTCCTGTTTTATTTTGTAGTTTTGGGTCCGTGTTCCTGTCTTTGTCTTGTTTCCCTCCCTTTTTGATTACTGTCACCTGTGTCTTGTTACCCACCTGTTTACCCATGTCTACTTCGTCTGGTTGTGTCCTTTGTTGTGTCTGGTTTCATTTGCGTGTTTGGCGTGTCTTGCGTTTCTAGAGTGTTAAGAGAGTATATCATGTTATGTATCATGTTTTCCTGGAAGTGTTAATCCTGGGATTTCCCGTGCCACCCGGACTCTGGTGTAGATGTCCTCGTGTGCTATTCTGTGGATTTTGTGTTTTGATGTAAGTAATTTTCATTAGAGACTGCTCATTTCGACCACTGCCTGAGTCTGCATATTGGGTCCTCAATCCTCGTCCCCGCACTTGACAAGATTAACTTTAACGTCACTTAATTTAGTCATCATCAATTCTAAATTTAGTTTTCCCTTTGAAATTTTGGTAACACTTTGGTCCATAATAATATCTTTTAAACAGATAATCATTTTACTCTGACCTTTCCTCCAGAGGATGATCCCTTTCCTTTTTAGACACTCAGTTGTGCTTTCTTCAGGTTAAGTTAAGAACTGATTACATAAGATTTCCTGTTAATGAACCATATTGTTTATGGTTCTATGTCGTACATGCTCCGCCCTCTAACAGGCTTCGCTATTGGTTAATCCCCTCGAGCCTCCGCCTCGATACCTGAGTCAAGTTCAATGTACTCACCCTCCAATCAGGGGGTAGTATCCTCCCCAATATAACCCCAGTTTGTGCATTGCTTCTTTTCCCTTTGTCACTCAGCAACCTGTTGTCTTAAGTTCTACAGCGAGAAATTTGTCACCATCGGGTGTCGCTGGTGTATTCACTTAGAACCACGGAAAGGAAAAAACGTAATGGTTAGCAAACCTTGTTTTGCTTGTGCTTCTCCCATGTTGGCAGAAGATCCTCATGCGACTTACTTCATGTCTGGGTCAGCAGATGGAGGCCAATTTGTGCTGGGCCGGTCTCGCGTTCCCCAGGGAGGAGCGTGAGCGCCGGACTCGGTTCCTGGAGATTGCCCGCTCCCTGCGTACTGGCCCGGCGCCGGTAACGGGGGACCATCAGGGTCGAAGTCGTGGGCCCAGATGCCCAGTTGGCTTCTCTCCTTCCGCCCAGCCGCCGGTCTGCGGTCAAGGCCGACCGCAACTTTCTTATTATTTCTTATTGGCGCTAGCCCGGGGCTGGCGATAAGTAGCAGTCTGGCTATTGCTATGTTTGTATTGCGCTAGCTTGCTAATCGCCACCGACAAATCAGCTAATTCGCTATTAGCATTAGCTGTGGTACAGCGCTTTCGGTCAGGGCCCCCCATCAGCCCCTCCCTGAGACGAGAGGACCGGGTAAGGGGGGACCCAATCTACGTCCGTTGACTGATCCTGTCGCCGGGCGGCCCACGGACCTATGCCTGATGTAGGTGTGTCTTTGGGGCTCAGTTCTCCGCGAGACGGAACGCGCGAAGCAGCTAGTTCGCTATAAGCATCAGCTGCGGCACAGCGCTTTCGGTCAGGGCCTCCTACCAGCGCCTCCCCGAGGTGGGACCGGGAAAGGGGGTCCATTCCAGGGTCCCCTACAGGACATCCATGGCTTCCTACAGGAGTTTTTGGACAGTGGGCGTGCAGCCTCTACTTTGGCGGTGTTTGCTGCCACGATTATGGCTGGGCATGACGGGTTGGGGCGCTTACGGCCTGGAGCCATCCTCTGGTTAATGGATTTCTCCAGGGGGCCCGTCGGTTGCGGCCCCCGTTTCAGCATCTGGTTCCCCAGTGGGAGCTGCAGACGGTGTTGGACGGACTTCTGTGTCCGCCGTTTGAACCGTAGGCGGAGGCAGGCTTGGAGGCTTTGTCTATCAAGACTGCACCCCTGTTGGCGTTGGCGTCAGCCAAAAGGGCTGGGGACTTGGCTTTGCCTTTTCGGTGCACCCATCCTGTTTTTCCGTGGGGCATGACAGGATAGCGCTGGAGCTGCGCCCAAACCTGCTCAACCGCCAATGTTGCTATTACTGTATGTTCTCCTTCCTCCTGCTCTCTCTCTCCCACCCCCCCCTTTTTCAACCCACACGGTCGAGGCAGATGACCGCCCACCTAGAGCCTGGTTCTGCTCAAGGTTTCTACATGTTAAAAGGGAGTTTTTCCTTGCCATTGTCGCCTAGTGCTTGCTCATGGTGGGATCTGCCCTGAGATAACTTTGTTATGATATGGTGCTATATAAATAAAATTGAATTGAATTGAATTGAAAACCTGTCCTTCTGTCCTAAGGTCATCACTGCTTCTTTTCAGTCTAGCGTGGTGCGCCTGAGAGCATTCTGTCCTCCGCCGCACGCATCTCCTGGGGACCTGCGTCTCCATGGATTGTGCCCGGTGCGCGCTGTGTGCACCTATGTGGCCCGTACAGCGGGGTTCAGACGGTCCGACCGATTGTTTGTCTGTTACGGTGGTCAGACTCAGGGGACCCCCCTGTCCTCCCAACGGCTGGCCCATTGGGTGTGTGCAGCCGTCCGCTTCTGCTGCTCTGTTTTCGAGGCGTTTCAGTGCCAGACATCTGTCTGGCTGCCTCTTGGTTGTCTGCTTCTACTTTCGTGCAATCTTATCTCCGGGATGTGGTCAGTGGCGCATTCTGTGCTCGGTGCACAGGTGCTAGAGTGACACGTGACGCCTGGGTCCAGGACACGTGACGCCTGGGTCCAGGTGATGGTCAGTGCAGGGCGGTGCGGGGCGCCTCGGCCGTGGAACCCGATGAGGCCTGCTAGACGTGTGTTACTGTATAGTTGGGGTTTGGCCTGTCGGCTAGGCAGGGCCCAGCTGAGAGTACATCTCATCCCTACGGCCTTCGCCTTGCGGTTTTAACCAATAGCGAAGCCCATTAGAGGGCGGAGTATGTATGACATTGAAATATAGGTTACCTGGTGTAACCCCAGTTCTATGAGTACACCCGTCGCCCTCTAACTACCAGCCCAGCTGGTCCCAGGGTGGTTGCTGAGTTTTGAGGGGAAACGAGCAATGCACAGACTGGGGTTATATTGGGGAGTATACTACCCCCTGATTGGAGGGTGAGTACATTGAACTTGACTCACGTATCGAGGCGGAGCCTCGAGGGGATTAACC
>JAVQJL010015644.1:0-10499 GCA_036024295.1 Nannoperca obscura
AGAGAGAGAGAGAGAGAGAGCTTTTACTGCCGGTCACTTTCACCTGTCTGTCTGGGAGATGAAATCAGACTCCTATTTAAGGGAAGGGAGCCGGAAAAGTAGAACCTGCATTCTTCCTCTGTCAGTGAGTCCAGAAACAAGGGGATAGGTGCACCCTCCTTTTTCAGCCTCCAGTATCTTTACAGTCCAGCTAGTTATCCTAAAGCATCTGAGTCTCAGTGGTTCCGTTTTGTTTTATACTCTTTGATGAGACTCGTACTGAAGTCAGTTCTTTGGAGTTAAAACTCTTTCACTTTTAACTGTTGTTCTTACTCTGCAGAACAACCTTTACATTTGTCAACAAAGGCTTATGGATGGATTTCCACTTTGCTCCTCTAGCACTTAAATAATAAGTGCCAAGAGGCTACAAAAAGTAAAAAAAAAAACCTGGTTTGAAATTGAATTAAAGAAGCCATTTCTTCCCCCTGGATTACTTTTTTGTACATGCTCTCCCATGCCTGACGCTATCCTCTCTCCTCGCGTCAGGGACCACACGTTAGAGGCCATTTGCATTTTGCTTTAATATATTTCCTAAATTCCAAAGCTTCAAGAGATCCCTACTTTGCATTTGTTTATTTAGTTCAAAGTGTTTTTTTCTGTTATTGCCCAAGAACTTTGTAGAAAATTGAAGTGTAGTCAAAATGTGATAGATAAAAATGAAATTGGTGTGCTGTGTATTCTATGGAGAGAGGGACTTTGATGTTATTTTTACAGTTTTAAGCCAGCTTATAGCTACGGTGTAGCTCACGCCTGTAGGTAAGGGCAGGCAATTCTCTTTTTCTTTTATTGTGTGATGCTGTTGAACTTGTGGGTGATAGAAAGGCTCAGACAACATAACTGCATTTACCACCTGGATCTGCACTGTCAGCACTGACACACTCTACAGCGGTGTGTTGTTTCTGTACGTGTGTGTGCATGCGTGCCTTTGTTTGTGTTTGACCTGGGGATGTTCTAGGGGTGGCTGTGTCGTGTGCGGACGATGGATTTGTAGTGACATCAGGATTGTACCTCGCGGTGCAATGAGTTCTCCAGGTTAGCACAGCGAGCGGCGGACATAGAGCAAAAGAGGGAGAGGGGAGGGAGATAGATGGAGTGTGACACCCTTGGGTCGAATCAAGCTTTAGGGATGTGTTGAGGACACACATGTAGCAGCAGCAGGCAAAAGTTGATTTGAAAGATGGGAATGTCAAGTCTGTGATGTGCACTCTGCTCAAGTCATAGAATACAGTTAACGAGTGAAAGAGTGATGAGAGGCTGAGGAATCGAGGAGGAATGGGCCAAAAGCTTCCCAGTCCTAATTTCTTCTCCCTTTTCTTTCCATCTGCCTCTCTATTTCCCCTCAAACACACACACACACACACACACGCACACACACATGCAGTGTTGAGTTTCTACAATCCTTGTTAAATTGGAGGCTTAATTTGGAGCCGCTGGCTTTCTCCACAGGTCACATGGAGTGAATTTATCCACAAAGGCCAAACTTTGGATTTTATTAATGAACATGAACACTCATCTACAAACACACACGCTCCTGGCAGGATCAGGGAGGCCTAATCAAGCTGAAATCTCCCGAGGTTGCAATTAGGTTCGGAGAGCCACAGTCCTAACTCTGCTAACAAAGCAAACCCTTCCATTAAGTCACAAAAAACACTGATTTCCTCTGACAAATCATCATACTTCTGTTTTTCATCCCTTCACTTTCATCCCCTGCTGTATGCTAACTTAGCCAATACACATGTATTGTTCCACTGCAAGAATGCAAGAATGTCTGTGACAGACACACACACCCATCTGCAACTTTTCAGGTCTTATTTTCTTCTACTTTACTGTAGTGTTTTATTTAACTTACCTTGACCGTAAAAACCTTTTGCTGTTTGGCACAACTAGTTATATACAGGTTTCTGCAAGAGTTTGTCTTCACTTCACTACATATAACTATAAGTACAATGTTTACAAATGTGCCAGCATAATATGTGCTGTGCCAGCAATAATTCCAGGACTCATGATACCAGGACTCTTCCTGACCTTATTGGGAACCTTTGTTTCTTGCCCTCTCCTTCATCTTTGTACCATTCTCTTTTGTTCTTCACTTCCCTTCAATGCAGTCATCTCCTTACCTTTCATCTATCCTTTCTATCATCTCGGTGTCCTTTCCATTCCTCTTTGCTGCCTCTTGACAATATCAGACAATAACATCCATTTTCTTTTGATACTGTGACTTTGAATAACACAGCAGGCTACTGTGAGTATCCTGGTGACCTTAGCCATGGTACCACTCCACAGGAGACTGAAAAGGTCATCTCGCCGCTAAATTCTATATATTCTGTATAAGACCCATATATATTGTTCCAAATTCATAGTACAATTCACAAATACAAGTTAACTTTGTGTGGGGGAGGGGATGGGCACACCTCAAAGACAGAAAAATATACACAAACAAGGTAACAGCTTGTAGAGATCACTAATTTCACTACTAATTTGTGTAGAAGTCTTTTCTCACGTTAAATTGTTCAGTACATTTGGTCTGGACCAAGGGAAAAATAATACATTGTTGTCATGTCGAGCCAATTTTATCTATAAAGTCCAATATCCAAACCATTCATTTCCCTCAAGAAATTCTACATCCTGTACAGCATTCAGTATCCTCAATCCTTAGACCCTTGATTCGGATAAGGATAATCTCCCGCCAAAAGAACTCTTTAACAGGAGAAAAAATGGAAGAAACCTGAGGAAGAGCAACAGAGGAGAGATCCTTCTCCCGGTGACTGACAGAAGTCCCACTGTACATTAATGCTTCTATCGAATACATTAATGTTCTTTAGTCACATAGAGTTCCCAAAGAATTAATTATATTGTTATAATATATATATATATATATTGTTACATTGTTAGCATTATCAGACTGCAAATCTAACCCATGTTATGAATAATGACAAACAGGTAGAGACAGGATGAAACACAGGGGTCTTGTATAAAATATGGGGGCACCTTGCTGTCTGACACTATGGAGAACTATGCAGTTTTATGTTTGTAATGTATTTTGTTGTTGTTGCAATTGTCTGTCAATTTCCACCAGCACAAAATACATTTCTGCAAGGAAGGATAATAAAAAAAACCAACAAACTAAACTAACTAATACAATTAGTTAATTAGTTAGAGGATATTACAGTGTGATTATACTCACAGTAATTTCCCCCGTTAGATTAATTAGTTTAGTCACACACTTTTTAATGGACTCCAAGTGCCAAAGTACATGAAGTAGAAGATACAAGCTTTTGCACACACTGTTGTTTTGACTGCTTTTGACTGTGTGATTGATCAGGGAAAATCCCTGCACTTACTTGCAGGTGCGCAAACTTGTTGCCGTGGTTACCAACTGTATGAACATACAGTATACTGTAGATTCCTTAAGATTGCTTACAGATCACAATCAGTAGATGGATTTAACTGCAGTTTAACTCTTGAAATGCTAAAATCACATCACATCCCAACCACATCTACTTCCAAACAATACTATAGTTGATGCGTTTGCTTTCAGGCCACAAATGAACAGCACCCTGAGTCTGCTTTTCAAGTAGTGTTGGTCTGGTTGTTTGTTTTTTTCACACCAGCCCAAACAAACTGCATTAAATAGTTAAATGCATGAGTTTGTTTTAACCAAACCAAACCAATAACATGTGAACGCACCCTAAAAGTGTTTTCTACTGTAGTGGTGCAACCTGCTGTCTCAAAACAACCTACTCTCAGTGCCAAATTATTTCACTGATGCAGATTTAAAACTATTTCTCAATATCAAAAACTTTGTTTTTTCTGGACAGGAAATGAAGTAGAGACACTATATATTCTGATTCGGATTCACGTTAATTGCCGCAGTAACTGATGTAGAGAGTACAGGCATCATATTTTCCAAATGGTAGATATCTCAGGGAATGGAAACTCCTTGAATATTAATGCATTTCCACTACATTTTTCTCTTGGACCGTAGGGAGCTCTACCAGAGCTCATATGCCCGTGAGATGTCTGTCCAGCTTTAGCTAAGATGAATACAACCACACATGCACACAAACACAGACTGGAGATATAGAGGGGAAGCTGATCAGCCGTGTGGAGCGGGGAGGGCATTCCAATGGGACTAATTAAAGGGATGGAACAGACTGCAGAACTCATTGGAGACCACCAGTCTTTCTCCTTTCTCTCTTCCTTTCTCTTTTGCTATCTCTGTGTTTGGTTAATGAAAGCTACATCATCCAGGGTTAGAGGACCCAACACTGCTTTCTCACCACTATCATCACCTGCAGTTATGATCAGATGAGTTTAGGAATTTCTATCTGACGTCTACAGTACCTTACAGGGTTGCTGGAAAGATTTTCCCAACATGTACGCATAGGAACAATATGCAAACCGATGTCAACAAGGGTAAACACAATTGTTTCCAAGCAGTTAGCATCCAATCAGTTTTCTAAATTCACAAACTCCTTATCCCACACAAGTGAAGTCTTTTGGTTTATCAATGCAAAAAAATAGCTGTTGCTTGTGAGTTATTTGTGTGTGAGCCACAATCAGCTGCTGAGTTTGATACTGATGGAGAGTCAAGCTGTTTAGATGCTATTGATCAAACTCCTGAGCAGCCAACCATCCAGCCAGCCAGCCAGACAGACAGACACGCACACACAGAGATACACAGCTTCCTCCCTCTCCTGCTTTCTCTCGTTGTCTCTCTCTCTCTTTTGGTGCTCCTTTCTGAATCTATTTCTACAACGCACACCCACTCATTCTGCGGCAGACAGACCAAACAACTAGCCAAAATGAAGTGGCACTGCATCATCACAAACACTGCTGTGTGTCCAAATGAGCTTGAGATGAAGCAGGCAGCATCTCTGTTTTGTTTCCTAATTATTTAGTACTGGCAGGGCATAGGTGTGAACAGGAGAAAGGAGGTAAGAGAAGGAGGGAGGGAGGACGGGATATAGGAAGACTAAACCAGTCCAGAAGAGGACAAACTCTCCAGAATGGGAGAAAAGACGGAAAGTGACAATAAAGCGTATATGTGTATGATTCTGTGTGTGTGTGTGTGTGATGCCCTCTAACCAGAGAAAGCCTTGGCTCAGCCTGTGTGGCTTTGCAGCTTCTCCCAGCTCTAGAAATGCCTGGCTGCATAGCCAGATGAGTCACACACCCAGCTCAGAACTCAAGCCAGGGCTTAACACACACACACACACACACACACACACACACACACACACACTTCCTCATAGCAAAGTGCTCAGTCACATGCATGCAGATATATGCCCAAATACATGTGCACATATAAACACATCAGCACATACACAGCCTCAGCCAGGTGTATAATCTCATCTGCTCTGAGCTAATCTGCACAGACTCTCGCACAAACCTGAAAAGTTTGTTATGTTTTACTTACATCATCACATATCTGTGCAAAAGTATTTCACAAGAATCCTTTTATTTTTTCAGTTATTTTTCAGAAGAAAATCAGGAACAATGCTGCAAGACCAAACAAACATGCTCTAAAGTACAAAGCAACATCATGTTCACTCCAATTTAGGCAAAAGCTCCCCTATTAAAAGAATATGAATACAAAAATCAATTCACTCTTGATCTAAAAAAAAGAGATCAACAGTGTGCAAATGAGAGTAGTAGTAGTAGTAGTGGTTTAAGGAGTTGAAGTGTTAAGGGCAAATCTACATCCTCCCAACCACTCAGATACATCCACTTCTGTTTAATTTTATGTCAACATGCCGCGTTCAAGCTAAAATGGGTTGTTAAGTTTCTCTTCATGTTGTATCTTGGTCTCATACGTTTGCTTTTGCTTTGCTAGCCCTCCTGCAGTTATTTATTCACACACTGACACACATGTATACAAGCTTACTTACAAAACACAGTTTCCCTGGTGGAGAAAGAGAGATTGTTTGTCTGCTGTTGTAGTTTCCGTCCAACTCAGTGCTCAGAATTTAAAGTGCTTTAATCATATGCATCCCTGCTCACCACTTCAATATAAATACCTGCCAGCATTTGGACAGAGAGAAAGACACACAACAAGAGATTTGGTGTGTTTTTGAGTGTTTACTCATCATTGTTTGCATCCTACCCAGAAAAATAAAATATAATAAAAAATAAAATCCATTATTAAAACAATTTCGCTGACAAAAAAATGTGTCTATTAGTATATTTTTTCATTAAAAAGTTTTCATTGTTGTTTTTATTAGAATTGCATTGTTTGTAAGTTTGTGTGTGCATGTTGTCAACAGACACTTGTCAGACGTGAGTAGGCTGTAAAAGATTTGGACTGGTTTGGTTTGGATTACAGTACTCTTCACTCAACAGATGCCATCTATTTGCGACCATTCATATTTAAAAACATAAACACAGCAGTACATCACTTGACAATGGCAATGTAGACTGTTTTTACAGAGCTTGGCTGATATCAGTTTTTGATGTTTTCCTGTTGACTCCCGTGTGTGAATGTCGGTTGTGTCTATATGTTTTGCAGTTAAATTGGAAAGTTTTCTAAGACTTATGCATGTGTGCTTTAACAAAAAGTCTACAGTCATGCTACCGGATCTGTTAGGCTGTCTTAGCTAAATGCTAACATGCTGACAACGACAATGCTAACATGCTGATGTTAAGCAGGCATATTGTTTACCATGTTAACCATCTTAGTTCAGCATGTTACCATGCTAACATTTGCTATTTAGCACAAACTACAAAGTACAGCTGAGGCTCATGGGAATGTCAAATAGTTCATCAGGTATTTAGTCATAAATTCTGACCTGATGATGGTGTTGGTGAAAAGTCTGGTGAAAATTCATAATCTAGGAACCATGAATGTACCAAATTTTGTCCCAATCCATGAGTAGATGTCAAGTAATTTCACTGGATAGGTGAAAACTCTGACCCACTAGCACTATAAAAGGTCAACGGATCACCAAGTCATGAGGATTTATCTTCTGGGCACCATGAATGTCTATACAAAATTTAATGGCAATCCATCCAATAGTAGATATTTCAGTCTGGAACAAAGTTGTGGACCGATAGGGGGAATATATCTGCATTGACATACCACCAACATATACAAAAAGTAATGCAATGTACAGTATATACTAATCTCTTTCTCTTCTCTCTTTCTTTATCATTTGTGTATTCTCTAAAAAGTATGTATGTTTTTGTTTCTTCCTGGCAGAATGCGGGAACGGGGTCCTTGCATTTGCGGAGTAGGTGTATGGAGTCTACTGCTGTCCCTCTGTCTGGCCTCCCTCACACAGGCACACAGGAGCCACACAGGTAGGTAGATGTATGTGTTTATGTCAATTCACGTGTGTGTGTGTGTGTGTGTCTTTACAGTACATATTCCTGTCACTTGGTCAGTGTGTGTGTGTGTACAGCATTTACGGTATTGGATCTATCATGGATTACCACTGCAGGCAGCCTTTGCAGCCAATTTCTTATCACATGTTGTAAAGTTGGAGTGAATAGGTCATGCTACCCGAGGGAAGGCAGAGGTCGGATTCACAATGAAATACAGGATCGCTGAAGCTGGTTGCCAAGAAGAACACAAAAAGTTATTTAATAAAAGGAAGGGGAATACGAGTAATCCAACAAGAAAGGTCTTCTCAGTTCAGTGGCTTTCACGTCTTTGCAGTCCCATCAGAGTGGGGCGACTCTCCAAAAGGCCTGTAGGTTACGGCACAGACAGTGAGCAGTAAGCCTTATGGATTAGAAATCCCTGGTTGAGTGATACCTCTCCCATGTGGGCCAAGTGGCTGAGTCACTAGCATGATTGAGCCCAGAGGCCTCTTACTTCTTTCCTGTTCATTTCTCATGTGAAGGTTGTACATCTTCGTCTCTCTGGTTCACAGTGATCACCCATGCCTGACACTAAAAATGTACTACATCTGGGAAAAAAGATTTAATAGAGCACCTGCTACCTGTATAAAAATAAGTTTTTTTTATGTGCCTGAGGAGAAAATCCACAACTTCATTCATTCCATTGTGATAACCTCTGACTCTGCCAGTGCTCCTCCTGCTGTTTTATTTTTTTCCTTTGCAGGTTGCCTGCAGGTAGAGATGGGAGGAGCGATTTGGCTTGATGTCTTGCACCTGGGCAGGCTGGGCCTAGGTTATTTAAGCTGGCTCCTCATTCTGTCTAGCTCTCTTATCATCAACATTTACCCTTTTTGTTTGGTTTTCCTCTTGGTTTTGCCTTCACAACACCACACACACATTCAACATGATTCCAACTACTGACTTACATACTAAAGATTCATTTATTTCTTTGGTTTTGTCTTAGTTTTTAATAAAATATGGTTTGAATTACTTTAAATTGTGCATGGACTCCATCTTTGTCTAGCCCACTGACCCTGGGTTGTGACACAATGGATGTATGAAATCATGACCATGATCATGGACGACCCATGCAGGATTTTAATGAAAATCATTGTAATGTGTCGTGCAAAATTTTGTCGCTGTACGTGTATATAAATACATACACGCCAAGTGTATTCGGTATACCTAGCTATGTTCAATGTTATCCAGTAAAACAAACCTAGAATAAATGCTTCATTCATTAAACTAATACCCAGTGTCCACTCTCTCAGCACAATCCAATCCACTTTTATGATGTCTGTAATGTCAGTTTAGTTTTTTGACATAGGGGCATTAAGGAGAATTACATTTTATGTTTTAGCATTGAGGTCATAGTTCGTGATGGTGTTGTACTTGACTGCATTATATTCAGAGGTGTTTCTAATATTCTGTCCTTTACATTACATTACATTACATTTAGGCATTTAGTAGACGCTTTAATCCAAAGCGACTTCCAAAATAAGAGCTTTACATCAAGTGGATAGAACCATGATTGAAAACAACAAGACGTCTCATCAGACTTGTAAGGGCTGGTGATGAATCACAAGTGCTATAAGCAGGTACATCACTGCCAATGGCAGAATCAAAAAGAGCATTAAATCAAAGAACCAATGATCTTTGTACATTATCAAATACAATACATTCAAACTAGAAATATCATTCCACTATGGTATTGTGCAATATGCTATACTTATAGAAACAATTGCAATGTGCAATTGCACACAGTGTAAAAATACACTGTCATTGTGATCAAATATGGTCTGTATGTCTGCTTGTAGTTGTTGCCCTTATGTTCTCTGAATGAGCGGTGGCGTCTCCTGAAATGTAAACTGAAAGCATGCTCGAGATGATGGATTTGGGCTAAGATCCAGGATGTGTTTTCTTTACTGTGTCAGACTGCCAGATGTGTGGGTGAACGAGAGTGACAGGCTGCAGCAGAAGACCAAGGTGGTTCATCTGTCCAAGCTCCCCACAGACACAGCTGTGCTCCTGGACCCCAACATCTACAGGTGTGTGTGTGTGTGTGTGTGTGTGTGTGTGTGAGTGAGAGAGCCTACAGGTAATCAGCAGCATCTTTTGGGGGATAACATGGGTGCATGCGCACACGCAAAGGTCATTTAAAATGTTGATAGAAACAACAGGGACGTTTGTTCTCCCACAGGATGTTCTTCTAACCATCTCCAGAGTAACTCCACTGTCACTTCCTGCTAATCCAACCTGGAGGAGGAGGTCGTCTCCTTTTCCCTTCGTCTCCACCTCATCACCTCTTCCCCTCTCCTTCGTCTCCCAGAGGATGCTGGGAGATGTATTTGTCATGGCAGCCTGAGGCCTCACATGTTTTCTCCATTAGGTGCTGGGTTGTCTGAGGACATGTAGGAGATGTTGCTTGTTTTAGGTAATACAACTAGACTGAAAGTAACTGACACAAGTGTAACTGTAGACAGTTAGACAAATGTAGAGAGAAGCTGTCTTTGTAAATACTTGAGATTTGTAATATATTTTTATACTTTTGATTTTTTACTGTAGATAGATGTCTTTTTTTCTGCCAAACATTTTAAATAGATCTTTTAAAAACGGATAATATTGCTCATGTGCATCTGGTTCGATGTCATTAAACTTTTCCAACCTCCACTCGGTCTGAAGTGTTTACCTGCCAGCTGCACTGTTTATTACAGCAACAATCAAAACATGAATCAACAACACACTGTAAGAACAGAGCTCAAATGTTCTCATGGCCCAAGTGTTCTTCCATAAATATACTGTGTCCATGAGTAGCCTGGAGAAAAAAAGCCTTTGCTGCCGAGTATAACAAGGTGATTCAGACAGGCTGTCTGTGTTCACAGGCCCAGTCAAAAGTGTGTCACGCAGGCGATGACACATGGTGATGAAGTAAAAAGTCACTTATTAAAACAAAAGCTATGACTAAATGTATTACTCTTTTCATCAACCAATACAAGCTAAAAGACAATGTGATTGATCAAACATCCTCCAGCACCAAAAACGATCTCCTCGATCTGTGTCTGTCTCTCTCTCTCTCTCTCTCTCTCTCTCTCTCTCTCTCTCTCTCTCTCTCTCTCTCT
>JAVQJL010015652.1:0-31312 GCA_036024295.1 Nannoperca obscura
AATTTTATTTATATAGCGCCATATCATAACAAAGTTATCTCAGGGCACTCTATCGCATGGAGCAGGTTGAGACCAACTTCCACACACACAGATCCAACAATCCCACCATGAGCAGCACTAGGCCACAATGGCAAGAAAAACTCCCTTTTAACAGGTAGAAACCTGGAGCAGAACCAGGCTCTAGGTGGGCGGTCATCTGCCTCGACCGGTTGGGTCAAAGTCAATATCATGTGCCACTGGAGGCATACATTTGGGATGATGTAAATCAATATTTGTTCAGTATAATAACAACTTCATTATAACATCCCAGATATGTAATATACTGCCAATATACTGCTGCATATGAATTTTGAGGTGCTTTATGTTTTTGTCCCTCAGAGAGGAACAGATTTCTCCTGAAGCTTAGACTCTCCTCTCGGCTCATTATTATACTTTCAGCTGCTTTGTAAAGAGGATGAGGTGATTTTAACATTTTAAATAAATGGTTTTGTTTATTTCAAATTTGGACTTGAAGGGTGGGGTCTAGAACCACCACTGCACAAGCAAATACTTGGATACAAGCTAGCAAAACCACATCCTCTGGAGATGAACGTATTCCCCAATGCTAGTTTGCAGGCTAGTTAGTATGTTTCATTCAATACAACTACTAGTGTTGTGTCCTTTCTGACCATGGATGTGTTATAAGATCTGGAGGCTGGACATAAAGATGGTGCACATTTAGTTGAATGAAAATTGCTCTCCAAGGAAAAAAAGTTTACTTCCACATAGAGACGCCGACTGGACTTGCTCATAGCGTGTTCTTCTCCTGCTGGCATCGCCCACACAGTCCTGCTCAAACCATTGGCTTAGGATGACATGGCACACTTTGAAATCACTTTCCTGGGATCTGGGGGGTTTACAAATACAAACCTCAATGGACTAAAAAGTCATAACTGAATTATAGTAATAACTTTTTTTCTTAATTTGTTTGGTGCAGGATGAGTGACCACTGGGACAAATTAGCAGCAAGGCTGAGTGGCAGCGCCATGTACAGCTCTATTAATACATTCACGTCAATGGCTCGTAAACTACAGGTATCAGCAGAGATGTGTGCACTGCTGGCTCAACTGTCAAAACAGCCTGCCCCCCTAAGAGGCTTTCAAAATAAAGAAGCATTTCTGATACATTTTCAAATATGTTTAACCAGCCCTTTAAAAAACAAAGAGAAAGAAAAGTTAACAACGACTATGAAAATCACTTTGACCTGAGTTTTTGACTGACTTGAAGATGCACATTCTTGTTATGGTTTGCTCAAAGTAAATAAAATGAAGGTAGAAGAAATAAATAATTACCAAGTACGCAAATCTGACCTGCCACACTTGACTAATGACTTGCAAATAAATCACATAATTAGAACAATTCTACAAAGGTCAGAGAATAAATGTGTTTACTAAAATGCAGGTGTATAGTACTGTTAAAATATGTTTTAGATATTACAATAATAAACTATAAATAAACTCAGTTCAGATAGGTGTGATTTGATCAGACAGCCCAGACATTCAATTTACTTTTGCAACTTTTTCTGTCCTTGAAGGTTCAGAGAAAGAAATCTTAAAGTGATTGAAAGTGCTTATGATTTTTTTTTTTTACAATTTGTTCTTCCACTATCCATTTGACACTCTCCAGTCCAACATACAAAGAGAACAAAAATCAATACACTTGAGGAGTGGTTGGAGGGCCTTTATCTTTTGCGGCTGATGATTTGGCATTGTGAATTATTCATCAGCAGAAAGCTATGGCCTATGCTGGTGAGCACAGAGGATAGGAATAACAGCTTTTCCTTATCACTCTTAATCTTAGAAGCTGCAGTAATGCAATTCCTAACATTTAGCACTTAATGGTGTGTCAGAGAGGGAACATGATCTAAGACCATTAGGGCTGTTTTGTGCTGAGGTTCAAAACAGGCTTTTCGCCTCTTATCTCTGCCACTGAGCTGACTGAGGAAGCAAAAAACCATGAAAGGTGTGAGGAAAGTCAAGTTTGAGATAAAAAGTCATACTATCAAATGGAGCATGATCCTCTGCCTTTTCCCCTTTACGCTGATCTCTGTGTCTTGTAAATACTATTGACCTTTTCAACATCTCTATATTGCTTGTGAAACGTGTGTGAAAACCTGATATGTAGGTTTAAGAGACAAATTTTCTTGCTGAAGAAAGTCTTTGTGTTTAAGTCTTTATGCAGACATGTTTAGGATATGTTTCCTATAGTCAACCTCATTTTGTCAACAAAAACTCTGTTGAGCCAAAGCTTACTTTTCACACAAACAAAAGTCTCTATGTGCTGGAATGTTAAGATGCAATCCTCCTCCCACCCTTTTCACATTTCCAGCTGCTCCACAATGGAGGGTGGTGCTACAAGTGAACGACTGGTGTAGAGACATTACATTGTCAAACCAAAGAAACAACTGACAAAGAAAGATTGTTGCAGTACTGAACACAATGCTGTATAACCCATTCACTGGTGCTGTTGTTGGATCTCTGCTCTAATTAGCTTAGCTTAATTGATTGTTTGTGCTAAAGTGTATTGTTCCTGAAGGGTGATGTTGGTGGTGTGCCAGGGTTGCCATTCATACAGAAGTTGACAGAAGTGAAAGGTAAAGACAACTGAACAAGAGTCCTGCAATTGTGAGTGCTCATAAAATAGGTTTATTGAGATTTCCTTGAGCGAGATTTTCTTTTTCTGGTTAAACACAAAGGATCCTACTCTTTGTCAATATGGGCAGATATTGTAGGGAAAACAAATGTCAACAAAAGTCGTTAGTGAACATTTTGCTGATATGTTCAGTGTAGAAATTTGTGTATGAATGTAATTTTTAGGAGACAGGGTTTGAACATAATACAAAGCATTACACAATGAATAAATTATGTTTATTAGCCCATACTGGTTAACCCTACTTTGACAGGTGACTACTTTGTTCGTTTCAGGAATGCTGAAACAAAATCCAGTGTAGCTTAAAAATGATGCGAGAAAAAGGATGTCAATAAAACAAATGTGATAATGTTCATCATTTTAGAGAATTCATATAGTATATTCATATATATTTAATGCACCTCTTTACTAACACATGATCACTACAAAGCCTAATGCGGTCTCCTAATTTATACCAAGTTTACCAAAACTATGGTTCCCTATTTTATAATTTCTCCATAGATGTCCAAAAAATCATGGTGAGGAAGAAGTGAAGAAGTCCATGTTTGGCACATCTTAAAACACAAAATTTTAGCTTGAGTACTTCAACAGTCACCTTTCATTGTGTCTGTTACAGGCTGTGACAGCACCTGCAGGACATGAAGAAGACAAAACACCAGCTTGTTAACATAGTGGAGCTTCCATCAGCTAGCTTGATATTTCCCTCAGGCGCTATTGGAGACCAAAACAGAGCTGAATATTGAACTGACATTCATCAGATAGCCAGAAACATGTCTCCAAATAAATGTTGACTTACTTCAAAAGTAAGGCATGTGGTATTTGTAGAGGTATGATTTAACTTTCAGTGTCTCACCAGGTTTGCTTTGCAAATGACTGAACTGATTCATAATCGGACGAAACTTTGTCCAAATGAATAGTTTTTTTCTTCATAGTGTGTTTTTGGCTCTATAGATTTATCTCTTTGCTGCCATCTTTTCTGTCATTTTCTAAACAGCCAACTACACAAGAGAAGTTGGCCACAGCTACGCTGGGTGTTCTGCAAGCGTGGCCACCGGAGCGATCTAAAATGTTCATGCAATTCCTTTATTGAATACAACATTTGTGTTGAAATTATAGAAATGGGGTAGTCATTTTCAACAAAAAAATACACTTCAGCTTCACTTGATCTTGTGTCTAACTAGGTCCAGCAATATTACATGTCCCTGCTGAGCACTGTGAGCACAGAGTACCCTCCACGTATCCTTGTTAGCATGTCCTCTAGCTGCTCAGTGGGGCCAGCTTACCTCAGGGAACTGCTCAAAAGACTGCACCTGGAAAGGTGTGATGAGATGAGATGTGCTACAGTGAGCAGGGAAATGAAGATCAGTGCGTCACTCGTGGGTGATGAGGTGGCACGCCTTAAAACACTATACTTCCTGTACCTCCTTATACTCTACCTCTGCTTATGATCTTTTTCCAATCTGGAAATAAAGAAAAAACCTTCTCTGCAGTCACTGGAGCGACATGGGTTTATCCTGGGTATATGCTGCTATCTTATTCTCCAGCTCTGCATTCAGAAGCTTTAATCTTAAGATCATGTTCCTGTTTTTCCTGAAAATAGTTTGGGAGAACATTGTACAGCATCAACACACCCTTTGCCTGCCTATTTTGTCTTGTGACTTCCATTTTCATTTGGACATGACAGAGGTAATTAATCTGCTGCACTTTGACCTGTGCAGCCTCTGTCTGAGTGCCTGTCTAATTGTTTGTCTGTAATATCCGTGCTCATTCCGCCACTGTTCATTAAAAGTTAATGAACACTGATCTGGGATAGCACAAGAGCTTAACAAGTAGTCATATCCACTCAAATGTGTTTATACTCAAAGGAAGTTTATTGTATAGATAAAATGCTCTTTTATTTAGAAACATACATAATGACAAGGCCAGTCAGACATTGTTCCACACCTGTGCTTTCTCCTGATGTGAGAGTAAGTGCTTCTCTGGATAAGGATTGCAAAGAAGACACTCTGAGAGCAGAATAATATCATGTCAGTTGTTTTCTTACACACATTACATGTTCAACTTATGCAGTGAACATTACAGGAACTTTCAATGCTTGTTTTCAAGCAGTATTCTCTCAGTGTCTCCTTTACCCAGAGGCTTCAAGACTTCTGAAGGTGTCATGTTTTCATTCGCTTCATATTTTCCTATTTTGACAAAACAGCTCCCTTCCTGGATATTAAAGACATTCTGAAATGTTTCTCCTTACCAGACACTTGTCAGTTTGGAAACAAATGCCCCTTCTACATAGCAGGTCAACAATCTGAACTTTGTGATATCACATGGAAATAAATAGTTACATTACATAAAAAGATTGATACCACTCTTATAACTGTACGCATAATATGAAACTACATCCAGGGAAAGGTTAGCAAAAGCAGCTAGTGTGGTTGCCAAAATCAACCACAGTGCAACCACACTATATATATTTACACAAGGCTGTGAATACTTATGTACATGTGATTTCTTAGTTTTTATTTTTAATAAATTTGCAAAAATCTCAAAAAAAGGTTTTTAAGTTGTCATTATGGGGTATTGTGTGTAGACTTTTGAGGACAAAAATGAATGTATTCCATTTCAGAATAAGGCTGTAACATACACCTATACTAGCATCTCTACAGTTCAACCTAATCAATAGGTGATAACTTGTTTAATTTAATAACAGCTAGCTAACTCGCTAACTGGCTGCTGGCTTAGGCTTCATATTTAGCTAACACATATGAGAGGGTTATTTCTCAGCAAGAAAATGTATATGCATATTTCCAAAAATGTCAAACATTTCACCTTCTCTTTAAACTTAAAATGCCAGATGTTTTTGGCCACATAGAGGCAGCTGAAACCAGTTGTGAACACAACATTGACATATCTAGCACTTTAGCCAGGCTTCCAGCTTTTCAATTTAGTTTGTTGGCACATGTGATTTTACATGTGTCAGCTACATAGGCTTAGTATTGGACAAAAATTGGCCCCCCTTCTTTTTACTGAGTGAGATTTAAGGAACTAAGTAACTAAGATGAACCAGTTATGCCATTACTAATGAATAAGAATGGTTGTTACTTGCCAACCTTCTGACATATAGCCTAAATTTTGAGACCAAACCTAACCAGGGTTTCTCCACTATGTTGCTGAGTAGATACTGAACTGTGGGTTTTTAGGGCTTTTCCTCTGTAAACATCTGCCTACTATGGCTGAAAAGATGCTGTGAGAACAGTAAGACAAAGAAATGCATCAACCAATCACATTGTACGTATATGCATATCATTTCAGATTTATTTATTAAATACAGTATTTGTACTGTGTGTATAAATGGCTATTGTTCCCATAACTTATGAATTTGAAATGACTAATGGTATCCTGTGTTACATGTTCAAACAACGGCCTATTTGTGTTTAACCAAATGTTTACAGTAAATACTTTCACAGACCAACACCAGACTAATTTACTGCATGTAAGTGTCTAACTATTTTCCACTCAGAGCCTTCTCCTGTGTTTAAGTATCTGTTGAAGAAAAGCTTCTACCGAGAAAAATGCACAGTATTGGTCACAAGAGGGCATGTCACCCTATAAAACAAGCAAGTTGCTAATGACTTTTTCAGGAACTAATTTTCTGCTTTGTGGCACAGCCCATAAAACAAGGTTATTCTCCCCCATCGAGGGATGAATAGAGATTTAACTGTCTTTTCTGTTTATTGTCTCGCGGCAACATTTACATGTTGCTTATACACGAATTGAAGAGGGCCTCTGTTGATTTTGTTACTCGGATGCTATGTTTTCTTTTCTTTTAAATCCATTAAAAGCAAGGGTAAAAGCATTGATTCATTCTACACGTTGACAGCAATCTCATCTATGTATACCCTAGATGTTTAACAACAACCCATGTGTCCTACCATTTCACCTCGCCCATCTTGCATATTCTGCATGTTGTCTTTTTATTAAATAGTCAAAACACAGGATTGCAGCAGCAGAAATCAATGTGACAGTAATGCTGAAATTAGCTTTAAAATGCTGAGCTCTCACTATTATACAAGTCAACCCATGCACTGTAATTCTCCCACCTGCTAGCACTCCCATAACTCTGATCCAAACTCCAGGGGTTGGATACGTGATGACTCGGGTGTACTAGATGACAACATGATTTTAATATATGTGGAAGGACGAAGGTTTTGTTAAACACATACACCAGGGTTTCACAAATCATGTAACTGTGTGTGTGTGTGTGTGTCTGTAGACCACTTAATTAACACAATGTTAACTGAAATTACATTATAAAAAAGACAGAGGCTTCTGTAAACTTGAAATTCTGCTCTTTTTAGAAAAGCTGTCCATACGTTTACAGTTTTCAAACTATAACCTTACTGATGAATGGCTGCAGTACTATGACTTAATTATGACTGCACAGGAAATACTGTCCATCCCTAGTAATGACCCCGATGGCCATCGATAAAAAGGCCTGATAAACGCAGACTTCCTGAGCATGGATGGATAAATACGGCCAGAGTAATGAGACCCAGGTTGCCAAGGATGACAGCTCTGCTCTATATCATATGCTGCTCTGTGGTTCTGCGGCGGCTGTGTGGCAGGGGGGTTTTCACAGGGAGCCTTTGAAACTTCGTTGTGAGCTTTCTTATTCGTGGATGGCTTTCAGACACAATGGTTGTGTTCAATGCACAAGAAAATAACCTGAACAGTAAGAAGAAATTCCATTTACAGTCATCTGGTTCTATCTGCACAACTCTCTGATGTACTCAAGTGAAAAGCAACTGCATCAATCTTACACATATAGTCTTCTGGAATATATCTTTTGAATCCAGTTCACAGTGGCCCCAAGCATAATCAAAATAAGGTAATCTATGTTTCAAATGAAGTTCCTTCTTCAATCACTAACTAAAACAGTAATTAATTAATCCATTACTTGATTTTGTTCTTAGTCCAGCTGAAGCTAATAGACGCTCAATAAACTGGCCGTTTATATTGTCAGAGAAAAATTGCATTGATTGTTGAGAAAAGAATTTAGCTCTATTTCATGGTTCAGAGGCTTTACTGTCCTTTAGAGAAAAGACAGCTCTTATGAAGGTTAGCAAAGTGGTCATTAGCTGGTTAAGGATCTAAGCAGACAATACAGCCACAATGGTTCCTTTTTGCCAGCATGAAAACGTTGTTGTTGAAATGTTTTCTAAATGGCTCTTTTGCTTCATGGAGTTGGCACGCACAGAAAAGATGGGATAGGAGATGATATGGAGCAAATATCTTGAGTCAGAGCAAAACCTATGATGCTTTCAGTGCACGGTAGGAGCTCACTGACCAACAAGAGCATCAGTGTGTTTAATTCAGCTATTACTGACTCCAACATGTGGTGGGATTTCCCTCAGTACTTACTTACTTCAATTTTTTTTCCACCCAGTAAATCATCTCTCTCTTTTTCTGCTCTTTTGCAGGTCAACTAGGAGTATCCTCCATACATTCTTACTAATTACCACTGTGCTTGCATATAAATTGATTTTTTTAAAGGAGTAGATCCCCTTAAATCCCAGAGGCTTATACTGGGATAATGGAAAAATGGTGGATCAAAGGTGGAATTAATTGCAGACTTGAGCATGTAATTCAGGTACTGAGAGTGAAGACATGTCTTTAATGGAAAGATAGACACAAGCTGCTTGACAGAAATAGATGCTAAATACATCTTTAGATACAGTATACTATAAAATCCTTAAGAGTTTGAAAATGTAGCAACTTTCCTGAGGCTTATTGCCATCTAGTGGTGTCTCTCTCTGGATTTTCAGCATGCCCTCATGTATGCACACGCAAACACACACATGCACAAAACACACATTTAAAAAACACTTACACTTTTTACATGTTTAAATGTTAACAACCTAAATACATGAAACTGACATACTGCCAATACGGTAGTAACACTAACACATATTTCAAGAGAACATTAGCTCGGGAGCCTGCTTGGCCTCTAAATTTAAAACAAAAATTTTGATTCTTGATTCAATCAGTGAAAAAAAGCCTGATCTTAAGTGATAATAAGACCAATATACTATGCAATACAATTTATTCATCAAAAATGACCAATTGTTCAATTAAGGTCAAAGTAAAACCCATATCTCATAAAACAGGCAAATATCGTATATGTTTTTTAAGTTACAACAAAATACCTTCAAAATTGTTCTGTGGAATATCTGGCCACTCAACACACTTTTTAGTCAACGTCATGACTCTATGGATGGTAATGCTGCTCATTATGTCCACAGTATGAATTACTTTGGTATAAGATTTTGTAGGTTTAGAACAAACTCTGAAAACCATTGTCTTTTTAAATGTAACTTTTTTATATAAAATCCATGACGTAGAGAGGTCCCAACTGGTTGACTATTTCAGCACTGGCCGTGCAGGTTCAGGGCTGATTTGAAAAAGTAGATGGCGTGTTGAGCTATTTTCAACCCATGAAATGCCAATTTCTATACTTTTGGTAAGAAATGTCACCAGCAGTGATGTGTTTCATCCCAGAACAGTCATATCATTTAGTTTACAGCTAAAAAAACATGTTTAAGTGTTCAGTACCTCTTAAAAGAGATCATGGAAGTACCCCCATTTGCTTTGTTGCCAAGAGTTAGATTAGAGATTAATCTAAGTGGTATCAATCTTCTCATCTAACTCTTAGCAAGAAATTGAGCAAACTTTTCTTTTAAGTCCTTGGCAAATTAAATCTTTTTGGTCTTAACCATATATTTCTGATCATGGTTAAATTAGAGTATAAGACTAGATTTTTATTGGATATTCTGATAAGTTATTTTCACTGTTCATTATAGTCAACGGTGGCTTTTTTTAACAACTTTTTTCAATTTAACTAATCCTCTGATATAAACGCATAATCTCCCCAGTCTTTAAAAGCCTGAATTCTAAACAAGATGTGTTGTGGCGCTATGCGCCCCTAAAACCCGGAGAGTCATAAATATATTTATTATAAGCTAAGTAAATGAGGGAGGTGAAATCATTATAAATACACTTTCCTTGGGGAATAAATTATGGCACTCTGAGACAACTTCCATGCAACAACTCTGAAAAAAGCATGGAACTGCCTGTGTTTGTGTGCTTATATGTGCGTGTGGTCTTTACAATGTCACATTTTGGGACCAGTTTTGGACTTTAAACCAGCTGAAAGTTGGACAGTGCATCTAATTAGGGACATAATAGCTGTCTGCACATTTTAAAACTGCAACTGCATTTAGCTTCAACTAAAACATTTAGTCTCCATTGAGTTTATGGATAAGGTCCTGGAAGCCTCCAGGGATTTAATATGCAATTCAATGAAGTGTTCCCAAAACCGATATAAACAAACAAACAACGTTATATGTGTGTGTAAATAAGAAAATAGTTTTGTGCATATCTGAAGTGTCTCTGCTTGTGTCCTGTGGAAGTCATGCTTCAGCTGATATACCAAATGCCTCAATAGTGGATATAAACCGCTGAATTATGGTCAGAACTTCAGTATGAACTCCTGTTGAGGAGGGAATGATGCCGTGTAGGAATAACCTGTCAAAGCTGCTTGGTATCGTCCCTTAAAGCTTTTGACACATTTGAAGCCGAACTTCACTGGACTCCCCTTCACCCACACTTAGATATCCTGCTGATACGCTGCACTTCTTTAGCTCTGACAGTTCGTGCGATTATGTAAATGTCTGTGGTTCAGTGTTCACACACGCACAGCACGTTTGCAACAGTCCATGTAGTGTGGGCTGGAATCAGTGAATACCGACGGATTCACAGGTGTTAGTAGAATCAGTTTATTGATTAAGGTGGAGATGAAGATAGGCTATGGACCCGTTTGACCTCCTGATATTGATCCTTTCAGGCAATCTGGCTTGATTGAAGGGAGCCCTTTCTTTCTATTGAATGGTCAGAGAAAGAGAAGAGTGATGGTGAGTTGATTTTTTTTGCATGAGGGTCAGAAATTTGTTTTTTTTGTGGGAAAACTGCACTTACGGCATGTTTTTTATTCAATGTAATGGGGACACTGGGTGGTATTAGGCTAGGGGGAATCACTATAAGGGCTTATTGTACCTGTGGCACTCAAGGGTGAAGTCATAATGACTTTACTGTAATTCATGCAGTCGGTATAACCCCAATAATGGCTAAAATGCTCTGTCTTCATCAAACTCATTACATCATTATATTTCTTTAGTACCCAGATAATATATCCGATAAATATACATCCTAAAATGTATGTATTATTATAGGAATGCAGTAGTTCTTTCTTCAAGGTATGCAAATTGTTCTCATGGTCCTGTGGGTGGTCTATGAGTTTTCTCCAAAACCCAAGCTGAGTAAGTTACTTGAATGACTCCTGCTGGGAGAGGTGCACTCATGAATCTAAATTGATGTGATTCATGAGTGAGAGATTGTTTTTTTCAAAATAGTAAGAGATTGTTATTTTTCAAAAAAGACATTTGCAATCTAGTTATCAAAGTGTTGTAGGATGAGAAAGAAACCCGAAGTTGTTGCCTTTTCTTTTAAGGACCTTTTAACAGGTACGCGTCAGGCCCGCCTCATTTGATAAGATTTTGTCCCACATACTTCATACCTGTGAGGCTGTTTGTTGTTAGATATGACCTAGAAAAACAAGTGAATTACTGCTTACTTTAGAGCTACAGTGGAAAGAGTAAAAAATATCAACTTCTCCAGGATTAAAAAAGTGAGATAATACTGGATTCTGCTGCAAATACACCTGCATGAAGAACTGTTCTGAAGCAGATGCTATTTTCAAAAAAAAGTTATGCTGTTTAATTTCATGATACTGACATGTAATTCTGAAGATTTGTGTGAAGCAAAGAGAATTACTGAAAGTGTAAAATATGACTCAATTACATAATATACTGTATACGCGGATGCCCTTAGAGTGGATGCGCACTGGAAATAATTTATTTTCTTCATTATTTGGTGTCCTACAAACTCTTAATTATAATTAAATAACTTATTATTACCATGATAACCCTTTTCTATGCTACAAACTGAGCTTCAACATTTTAAGGTGACAAAATATGTAAATGACAATAAAGGACTGTTAGTACACCAAATAACGGGTTATATGAGTTATGCATGAACAAATATATCTTCCCTTTTGTTTGCCAAAAAGCCATTCACAACAACTCTTGTTGACTCCAATAACAGAGCATAGACTTATTTAGGATTTGGGAGGGGTGGTCCTGTATAAAAAGTAATGTCACCACCAATCATGATTATACAGCTTATGAACATATATTGAATCTAACCATGTTTTACAACACATCTGGGGCCTCTGAGAACCCAAATAAAGGTTATATGGCACGTTCTGCAGTGGACTTTGTCATGTCATCTGATCCAAATCATTTTTATTTTCACAAGGTATCAGGGTGATAAAACAATGTTAAAATTGTAGCCTACTGCACTAATTTAGCATTACACTCCTATAGCCTTACATTTTTGAAGTCAAGACAGGCAAATTAAAAAACTAAAGTAGTAGAACCAAAGATATCCTCTTTTTTTATTCCATGCATTCTTCTTCCTTGTCAAAAGCTGGCGTCTACATTAGCCTACACACGACTACAGAGATTCAGGTGTGTTATGCTAGTAGCAGCTAATGTAGCCTCAAGCAGAGATAAGGAGCGGGCTACAGACGTCTGGTAAACTAATTTCTTTCTAACTCTACACACCCAGATTTTTTTCATTTTCAAAACGTCATACCCAACAAATGCTGACTCAAGTGACACCACTTGAGGCAATTTATTTATCAGGTTTGTGCTGCTCCCTCTGGAGACACAATAAGCTTTGTACAACTTTTTTCAAATATGCGGTGGTAGCCTACTCCCCAAGACCTGTAAACACTTTGATGTTTAAAAACGGTGGAGTTCCCCTTCAGGTGTGTTTCGGAGGTGTTAAAGAGCAACTTACAGGTTGGAGGGAGACCCCAGTGAATCAATGTGTAGGAAAATGATTTTCAAAAATATCCGGGGTATTTTGGCTTTATTTTTGTACAGTGGGAGGAAGTGGAGACCGTCCTCCATCTTTATATGTAGTTTGTGATTCATACACATATGATGGACCATAGCCATTGTCCAAGAGACCAGGAACCAGGATTAGAAGAAATAACAGCCATAGGAAAGAAATCTAGCTGTCGTCTGAGAACCAGTGGAGAACTAAGCAGGTGTTCTGCTGAGTGACCAGTTAACAATAGCTAATGATAACTAACTCTCTGTTCACATCAGAATATTGTAAAGTTTCATATCACACAGGGTCAGAAATCAACATTTTAAAATGTGAACATCTACCAGCCACTGATTCAACATCCACTCAATAATAACTTATTATTTTGTGACTGAAATCTATAACAAAACTAGTATTGGTTGTCTAATACTGGCAGAAGTATTGATTACACAGACTGATGTGTATCAAATTTTCAGTCCTATCTGGCATTGGTGGATGGTGAAATGAAACTATGAAAAAAGACATGCTCCGACTCAACACCACCTACTACTGCATGTTGAGCTAAAGCAGAGTCAGGGACACTCCCTTTTGCTGTGTGCATGTTGGAAAAAAGAGCTTTTATGAATGCAGCTTTTACTCTGAATATTTGCCCCTATGCCACTCAAAACATATAATTCTGCATTGATTTTTAAAATGCTCATTTTCAGGAATGGTTAAATGTATATTTTATTTTAGTGAAAACAAATCAATCTGCAAGTTGCTCATGTAAAGAGGGCTGGGGTATCCAGTAGCCTACCAACAAACCTATGTTTATCATCAGAATTTGGAAGATTACACAATATGTTGAATTTAAAAATATATAGGGAGTTTACGTGAATGTTTTTTATTTTTTATCGCTGTTGAATGGTATCACCGGTTGTTCATCACAGTAGGCTATAACAAGCCAGTCCAAAATGGTCCATCAATGCTTGGACATCCCGTCAGCAGCAGGCGGAGGAGGAGGAAGAGGTGAGGAAGAAGTGGGAGGAGGAGGGAGTCTGTTCCGCTTGGATGGCCGGAGCTGTGAGGAGGCTAGTCGGGAGGGACAGACAAGGCAGCGCTCCCTCTCCTTATTCTTTATTCCTTCTCCGCCGGCCACGTGTGCGTGCGTCCCGCTGCGCTCCGCTCCAGCACGGCTCGAGGTGGGAGGGAGAGAGAGTCAGAGGCACTTGACGCATCGGAGTGAGTGAGCACACTGAGCGCTTCACTTTCCAATGTGCGACCCGCGAGACGCCACGCCGTCAGCTAATTGTGCCACTGACTCTGAGAGAGAACGAGAGGTGGGGATGGAGGTACAGTAGGCTGGCGGAGCCGCACAGAGCAGCGCAGCCCGTGAATGTAGCGCGCCACACAAAAGAAACAGCAGCGTCTTTGCACACAAGTCAGACGGATATTTTTTGGCCGGGAGCGTCGCCGCGACTCGACAGTGATGTCTGTGTGCACAATTATAACATTTAGTGACAAAATACGGATATATGTGAGGCTTTAAATTCCTCGGAGACGCCCCTGCTGCGAGGACAGGTAAGATTATTATTATTATTACTACATTATTTGTCCATGTAGTAGCCTAACTTCAGCAGCTCTCAAGTTAAATCTCCACCAGCTCAGCTCCGCAGTAGGTAGGTTAGTGGCAGTTCAGACAAAAATAAAACCCAGTCTAATCCTAACTTTTCACAGATTACATTACAATCCTGGCGCTGTAGGCAGCAGCTGGGATTGCCTTCTCTGAATTTCACCCTCTGCTCATCTCATTTGCCTAGTGTCTACTTTGTTGTGGGACTATCATAGTGGAAGCAAAGTAATCTGCGAGTGTGTGTGAGCGTCTCTCCGATCAGTGCAGATGTTAAGTAATCCTTCGGCGTTGACCCTCCCATGAATAATCCGTGCGGATTTTGCTGATTATGCTGTCGCTGCTGCTGACCACCTACCGCGGACACGGGGATCCGTCTAGTCCTGGATACCGCGGGATTAAGCTGGAAAAACCGGGAGAAAACTTGAGTTCCAACGCTCAGACTGCATGTAGGCTACACATCTTTAAAATTCAGTCTTGAATAGTATAAGGTAAACGCACCTTGATGTTTGCACTTTTAGGATTACAGTATTCCCAAACTTTAAAATGTAAATTACGCTTTTGTTTGTGTTGTAGTTAGTTGCCGTGATGCTCCTAAACAGAGACCAGAATGCAGCCTTTACTGCTCTAATGCTGTTTTTCAGTGCGTCTGTCAGTCATTATACAAACAGTCCAGTGGTAGTTTGGCCTGCAGTCTGATGCCATATAAGCCTACTTTAATATGTTTAATAGACATGAGCAGCTGTGCAGCTTCAGCACATCTGACATGCCAACTTTGGCCAAAACTGCTCACTCAAATGATAACTAAAAGTGATGCCTGTAGAATGTTTCTGCTCCGTGAAAAACATAAAATAAAGGTTGCGTGTAAAGGGAGGCACAGTCAGTGAAAGTGAGTCTGTGTGATGAGAACACCTGTCAGAGCACTACTCTGACAAATGGCAAATGAGCATCGATCTGATGATGTACATTGTTCATTCACCGTTAAATCTGGGGCTGACTGAGGAGCAGCTCCAGTAACTCTGTGTGTGATCTGTTGCATAGACTCGTCTAAAGGTTAGCAGAGGAAAAAAAGAAGAGGAAGCTTCACCTCAAAGGGTTCAGGAAGATTATTCTACAGCTTCAGTCTTGATAGGTGAACATGGGTGTATGATAGCTTCCAAAAAGCCTGAGACAAGAGAGCAGAGACTCCCTTGAGATTTAAGCATAAATATTTTAAGATTTCTAAAAAGCGGCTGAATTAAAGTCTGGGGAGTGGAGGGCAGATTCTGCAACTAATTTAACTGCCAAATAATCCAAAACTTCCTTAGGAAAATGTATAATCAAGATACTACAGACACAAATTGGAGCTTAATTGACTGCATGCTGACTTTCATCTAATGATATCTGGTGGCTGTGTGATGCGGCGCATGCTGCCTACATGCAACCTCACAGTTAAATAGCCCTTTAATGGCCGGCAGTGTCCAGGAAACCAACGAGCCTGTCAGAAGTGACGGAGTATATAGAAGTGACATTAAAAATATCCTGGGATAGGTACATTTAGAGGTGCGGCATAAAAATGTCATCATGCGGTTTCTGCAGGAAGTATTGAAGAAATGTGTCATCAAGGTCATTTTTATTTCATGTCTCTTCTGAAAAGGTAGCTCAAGGAATGGAAGAAAGACATATATGATAGAGAACTTGCAATGTGTGTCAATTTCCTTCTTGTCTTACACACAGAGCTACTCTTCACATTGACTTCTTTTGTCACATATCCATTTAAGTGCTGGCATTACTGCCACATGGACACTCTACATTAATCATGATAGTTTTGCCATCAAGCTGTAAGTTGTTTAAACTGTACAGAGGCAGGCTGGGAGTTGGGGAGGGAGGAGGTAATAAGACTTGTTGCTTCGTCTTTCCACTTGCTTGCAGATGTTTTCTACCTGGATCTGGACAAGTAGTTTCCAACCTTGTGACCCCTTAATACAAAGCAGTATGAAACTGTTGATTTCAGGACTACTTTACAATAAATGGATTAGGCAGTCAACAGAAAATGAATAAGCAAATATTATTCTCTGGTTTCAGCTTCTTAAATATGAATATGTGCTGCTTTATTGTCTTATAAGATAGTAAACTGAATATTTTTTGAGTTTTACACTGTTGGTTAGACAATATGAGGAATTTGAATCTGTTACTATCATCTATGAGAAATTGTAATTGACATTTTATACACCAAATAAATGGCAGAAAGCAGTAATAAAAAAAAGATGGTGTCCCAAACTCCCAACTCTTCAAATGTTGTGTTTTGTTTAACCAACAGTCTAATATATATCAATTGTATGATCAATACATAATGTAATTATAAAATGTTTGGCATTTTTGCTTTAAGATTTATGTAATCAATTTTCTAAATAGTTGCTGATTAATTTCTTTATCAACTAATCAAATTAACAACTAATCAGATCAGCTCTAATTGGAATAATTTTTATCTCTGTTAAATTGTGGAAATATGTGATGGGCATTTATCACTATTTTCTGACCTTTTTTACACAATTAATTGATTAACAGAGAAAATGATCAGCAGATTAATCTAATGAGAATAATAGTTAGGTGCAACCCTAATGTTCAGCATAAGAAAAAAATAAAATAAAGAATAAACATTGGTTCAACTAGTAGAGTTCCTTATTTTCCTATTTCCTATCCTAATCATCTTGTGATCCCTCAGATTCATCTCGTGACCCCTTGTTGAGGTCCTGACCCCTGGGTGCATACACTCTAATAGACAAGATGATCTGAAGTGTGTGTATTTTGGGACCACGTTGCTGATCAGATTACAATCATTCTTTGCAGGTGTACATGCTAACAAGCAGCAAATAATGCCTGGTGTCAGTTGTAGAGTTGTAGTTGCTTTTTTACTTCAGTCTGCTGGATTTTCAAAGTAAACAGCGCTGTGAGATTTTCCACAACACCATAATAGACAAACTGCAGGCCCCTGATACTTTACCAGAATGCAGTGTGGTTTTATGTATTCCATGCATTACTTGTTTGAATCTGTTATAATAGGGTTTTTTTTGACACGCTGAGCTGCGAGCGGTGAGGAAACCTGGCCTGTCGAGCAGGATTCTGAAAAATGACATGTTTATTCTTTTGCCAAACTCTAAAAAAAGGTATGATAGTTATGATTAGGCTGTATTCCAGGAGTGTCAGCACACTATCAAGCAGATACAGAAAAGAAGAATTTAGTTTTCACTGTATCAAAGTCACTGTAGCGTATAGAGTCAACATGGAAGGAAAGTGGAAATAACTCACTGCAAGAATACTACTTGATTCAATTATGTGATTTTTGGTTTCTTTTTTGGGAACTACATTTGCAAAAAAAATACAATGATTGCAAAAAAAAAAAATCTCTTCATAAGGCAGTTTCTCTAATTGAGTTGCCTTCAGTTGGATGTTTTCCTGCACAGCGCAGACTGGATTTCATTGAAACACATTTTGTATCTGCATAAGTCTGCAAACAAAATCCTCCACCTACTATACTTCACTTCTAAGAGGATGAAAAACTGTTATTTTCTAATTCTGTCAAAGGAAGGTCATGAGTACACAGATTTACACAAAAATACATTCAATCTTCACCATGTGCATACTTCTGTGAATTGGGAGTGCACAACTGTCAGGGATAAGTACACTTGACTATAATATAGCAGAGCTCCCCAGTGTTGTCTACATTGTCTCATCTCTCTATTCATTTTTAATATTTAGATTGACATGGGAAAAAAAGATCCAAAAGACAGCTCCATTTCCTGCTCTATTTATCTAGCCTTATTGGTTCTGAAAATGCCCTGTTTGTAATCCAATCATTTTAGAATAATTTCTTTAGTAATGCTTTATGATGCTCTGTCACTTCCAGGCCTTTGGTTTCAAGGCACTGTGGTCCTTTGGGGTAAGTCTTCACAGTATGTCTGAGCCCACAACATTTCCTAAACATTGTTGCACACCGCCTCACCTTGGGAATGGCTTTAACTGAGTGCTTAATAAGACCAACGCTACATTGCAGCCAACTTCAGTGATCTGAGTTCTGTGAGTGCTGCATTATTAAACATATTTATTTTATGCATGCAAACATCTTCTTTCCAAGCAATATCATGATGAGGCCAGGTTGAATTTAATGTGGATTTCTTGTTTTTACTGAAGGTTCGCGAGAGCACATTTTCAGCTGGGCGTGGCTGTTTTGTGAAAGCCATCTTTCTTCCCTCATTTACTACGATGTAAGCACTCGATAAAACTGCGTTCCCCGCAGGGCATTGTTATCTTCTTTGTTTGAATGAAGATTAAAGGACTTAATAGACCATCTGAGATGACTTAAAAGAAAGCTAAAAATATACCCTGAACATCATGTTGCTTTCAATTGATAACTGTCTAATAAAAAACAAGCAGTTGCACACTTTGTGCCTGATCCTGTTACAAGCTTTTTACGGTTGGATCATTTTGTTGTTTGGTAATAATGTTCATGCTTACAAGAACTGACCACACAAGTGACTAATAACAACATTTGAAATCTTTAAAATTCATGGTGGGAAAACAATAATGCTCATTTCGTTGTTTTGGTGGCATAAAAGCTTCAAAATAACACTTAATTAGAAACAATTTCATATAAAAATGAAAAAAAGAGTCTTTTTGCTTGTATTTGTTCTAAAACTTCAAAATCTTTGTGCATCTTTCTTGTCAAGAGTTTAGTGGGGCATACAGTACAAAGTGTTTATGAACTCAAAACTGGAGCATTAGACGAAACAGTGTGTCTTAATTGTTGATGTTAAACAAAAAAGAGGATTATTTTGAGTGAAAAGAGTCAATTAGGACAATATACAGCAATTCAGGTAAAGCAGCTAGTTTATATTATCCGTGCAGGTTACACACAGGTGATTTTTCCTTCTTTCCTTTTTTTTGATTTAAGAAAAAATGCAGCTCAAGTACAAATTAAGTGAGTGAGTGAGAAGAGAATGACTGTGATTTATAGTGTAGAATCATTAGTGTAGTATTTAATTTCGGTGGAATTTCTATGGTCCAATTGGAACTTTGATCTCGTCTGCAACATGAGGTCCACTTGAAGACAGCCTCTACCCTCCACCATGACGATGTGTCCCAGATACGGGAGCTGCCATCTTGCACTGCTGAGGTCATTTGTAGCCAGAGTTTACCGCCATTTACCGGGCTGTAATACGCTTTATCAGCAATTTGTGAAATCTTCTGGCAATGTCTTGAACACATGTTCATTTATATGAAAAAAAGTCCCACACTCTAGTTTTAACCTTACATTAGCTAACAATTTTTCATTACAATTAAATTACATCATGTGAACAAACATGACTAAATGTACTAAATAAACTAACTAAATACATTTCTTGTCTGTGAACATGATTTCAGCCTGCATGATGCGGCTTACCACTGGATGTGGCATTTCTGGTCATTATCATCACTTGTATTTTCTTGCAGATTGAAGAAAAAATACTTTTTTCTGTATTTAGAGAAGAAAAACTATTCAATGAGCATTTTCTTTTACATCAAGGAAGAACATGGTGTTTATACGAAGTAGTGAAATAAGTTTGGAGAGAACTGCAGATGATGCAAAATGCAGGTATTCAAAATCTCATCTGTTTCTCAAATTAAATAATTAGGCATTCCAGAAAGGCACTGTTTGTTTAGCAGACCATTTCAGATGTCTGTGGTTCAGATAAATTAGATTCTATAGTCATTGTATCAAAGTGCAATTATCCATTTAAATCAAGGGCAATAAGAAAAAAGAACAAAATAATGCCTATTTGTTTTTGCTGTTCATTTTAGATAGGATAAGAAATACAGATCCATTTAACCTCAAAACTTTGTGCCAGACAGATGGTCAATCAATCCCACTCTCCTTAGCATTTACGTGGTCATTATGTCATCAGTTCATCTGTGTTAAGTTTATCTAGACTGTATGACTGTATGACACACCTCAAATTGTCTATCTCATTATATGATGTAAATTACTGAGCATAACTCATTATTATGTAGCAGAGTTTTTCGGCATAATGAAAAAAATAATTATAATATGGCGTACTGTGGTTACTAGACTAGTTTTGTGCCACCTGTAAAAACATGGCAATTCAAAATGCTTAACAAAAACAATTTTAAATCTGGGACTGTCTTTAACTTTACTAGTTGTTTTGACTTACTGTATGCTGCACTATATCTTTAGAAACATAAAGTCGACATAAGCATTTTCCCTTAATAAAGCCCATCCTTATGTCAAAATGTATTAATTCTTAGTGCAGCTGTGATGAACTGGTTCTTGAGATGTGACAGGGTGATACAGTTTGGAGAAGTCATTCTCCAATTCAGAACTGTCTGAATGTGCCACCCACATCAGCAGTGATGTGGATAGACAGCAGAGAGCTGTTTCGTAGGGCTGTCACGGTAGACTACCCCCACATGTTATGGAACCCTGGGTGTATTTTATTGTCTCTGATTTTAATGGTCTTTACTGATAAAGCAACACGTCCTCATCCCTAAATGACAGAATAGGTTGTATGCCAAAGACTCCCAAAATGACATAGGCTGTTGGAGAGCAGGCATAGGCCACTGGACCTTCGTCGACTTACTAACTTAACTTACTAACGTAGCTTAACTTACGTAACGTAACTTTCGTAACATAAAGGTACTATAATATAGTACCTTTAAGTTATGTAGTACTGCAACATACTACATTAATACATGTAAAATGTTAAATATTATGTAACATTTTAATTTAACATTTAACATTGTATTAATTGTATGTAATTGTATATATTGCATATGTGTGAGCGGATTGTAACTCCCCTACAGTGAGCAACACTAACTAACAGCTTAGAAATGGTCACTGATCAACAAATGACTGGTGAAGGTACCATATGCTCGGCTGGGCAAAACTGCTGTGTGAATGTGTTACATCATCTGTAAATGTTCGTCGTCCACGTAGCTCGCTTGATAAAGTGGACAAATTGCTAACTAGCTAACATAGCAAAATACTGTCTTAAGTGGATAACATCAGCTAATTCATCAAGACTTGGGGTGGATCTGGCTAGCTTGTTGTTGCAAATTACTTTTTCAGCCAATGTTAGGAAGCAACCAACACCAGATCCATGCAGTGTAGGAAAGATACAGCTAGCTGGCTAACCTTTGCATGCTTGTTTGCTAACGTTATCGCTAGCATAATACTGACAGGATATGTTAGTTGGCTAGCTTGCCAAATTACTAATACATCCATAGCGAGCATGAGCGTAAGCAACAAGATGTGCACTGTAGCTCACTTAACGGCAACCAGGTGGCATTAATGACATGGACTTTCTAAAAACTTCATGTAGTACCTTTAACATTACGATCCGACAAAAAGTCAGTGTTGACCTTGGGTTTTACATAGGACACAAACAGCGTTTTCCTGGGCGAAAGTCCTATCCCCATGAGATTAGATGTATTTGAATTCAGTAAATGATGTACTTATTGTCACAACTATTGTGCTTTGGGTACTAAAATGTCAAATATAATCAGCCTTTATTACCTTCATTATTCATTCTCACATCATTATTTCAACCAAATAAATGTAGAGTCCTGGAGGACAGCTGTATGTTTCTAACATTAGCTATCAGGTTGTGTCATGGAGCTTATTTAGTTGTGTCATTTGTGTAACTCAAAATCTCAGCAGCCATGCAGCAGATGCTGAGATGAATAGCCTAAGTAGGCCTACATGTTGTGGGGTTTAGTAATTTTTTGTAATAAAAGAAGAAGAAAAGAAGGGTTATGCTTTTGTATTTCACTGATGGTTTGACAGACAAAATAAGCTATTTGAGTCTTAGTTAACGCTTATGTAAATTACACATAATTCATCTCTATCTCTATCACATTTCCACATTTCTCAAATACAGCAACATTTCTGTTTAGAAATATGTTCAATTAGTAGGTATTTGTGCTTGCCTTGCCTGTGTTCTCAGAATAGGTAAAAAGCACACCTTTGTGTTTTGTGCTATTTGCATGAACAGGTTTCATTCTTTTAGTGAATGCTTGCTGGTTTGACATAACTTAGAACTTACATTTTTCATTCTATGTGGCTGTTATGTGATTGTGACATAAAGCAATCAGTACAGGCCATAATACGATAGAGTCATAAAGATGGCTACAGAAACCAACTTGTACCTTTATTAAAGCTGAACTGTCCCTTCGATCACCACTCCCTCCGTTTGTCTTTCAGCCCTGATCAGCCCTAATATCATTGAACATCAGAGGATGTATCTCTTAGGACCAGTGCAGTACATTAACCAAAATGTGGTATCTCCTCCCATGCTAATGCTAATTTAATTCAAAGTGTGATTCTGCACCTCCTGCACAGAGACATCAGTTTCCTTTTGGAACAAGCTTTTGTAGAGGATCGATTGTGGACTCTTCGTCACAAAGTTTTGGGTCTACTGATTTTATGGAGAGCAAAACAGGTGATTTCTATGCATGTGCAAGATAGGTCAAAAATAAGTCATTTAAAAACAAACAAATCATTTCTTAGCTCAGAACTTTATAGCCGTTAGTTGTGTTATCTTGTGAAAACTTTTATGTATACAAATAATTTCTGCATATTCCTACTCAGGGTCACAGTAGCTTTTCTCAGAATGCAATGTGCAGAATAACCTTACAACTACTGTGGAATTATTGAAAGGTGTATACTTGGTTGTTATCCTCATTTTGCTTATGAAAAATTAAGCTGTTAACTGTATGATAAGCGAAAAGCTAACAATTTCCTGGTAATTTGTTATTGACTGAATACATGATTATTTCCTCTCCTTATACTCTGAAGCATCATCAGCCATTTTCTTTTACCAAATGCAGTTGCAGTTTATTACATCTATGATGATGTCTGTCTATCAGCTTGAGTGGTGCTGGACCCAATTGCAAATTAGGGAATTATGGCAGGGACTCAGGGAATATCAGCATTACAAAAAGTGAGTGTTATCTTTGAATTATAATTACATTTTTAATTGATATTACTCACAGTACAGTTAGTAGTATCCACAGTTAGCAGTAACACTAGTAGCTGTAGTTGTACTATCAACTGTAGTTGTAATAGTAAGTAATTGTGGCATTAGTATAGGCACAGGTAGAAATAGTGGTAGTATTTGTAGCAGTTGGTGCAGCAGCATTAGTGATATTGAAGTAGTTGTAGAACGGCTCTCTTTTAATAATATAATAGCGCTGGGAAGGAATGCAAGTACCTCATCCATTTGTCCTATTTGCAATGTACTCTGCCCAACAGCAGTGTGAATTCAGTTATTTGTAGGTCAAAGTGTCACTACGAACACAGCATTTGTGTGTCAGTGCCAACCAGTTTTTTTAACCTTTTGTCCTCTTTGCTTCTGTTTGTTAAGTGCTTTGAAATTTGTACTTGCAAATGAGTATGTAAGAGGAATGTGTCACAATGTGTGTTATAGTTGTAACACCACAAGCAGTAGTAAGCCATGTAAACCTTGCTAGTACCTCTGGTAACAAGGCACAGTACGTTTAGATTTGCTCTGTGTAGTCGGAACATTTATCAACTTCCATTTTCCTGGCATCAAGTAACTAAATCGATTACAGCAGCAGTAGGCAACAGCAAGTTTGTGAGGCTCTCGGTAGTGTGTTATCTTTAGCTGCTTGGGTGCTTTATCAGGTTGAGTCGAAAGTGTTGGAAGGGTCTAAAGTGATACTGTAAAAACAAACCTTAACAAACTGGAGGAAAAGTAGTTACCAGGAGTAACTCCAGTTCTATGAGGTTGTGCTCTGTCCTCTAATCAGATTTCCCAGCCTGATGAAGCTCCAGCGTGGCACATGGATACAGACCAACACAGCAGACGGAGCAGGCATTAGTGTAATAGGTTCAGGGATTGGTGCTTTTATAAGACACACTTTAATATTCATAAAACATCTCCCTAGGAGTAAGACACAGCCTTGCACCATTGATGTATCCAAGACAGATTCTGACAACCTTCTATATGATGTCTGGAGATAAAAGGCCTCTTCTCTGTAGGTGGAGACAGGAAACAGAGCTGGAAGGTAGAGAATATGAGATTAATGAGAATGTGGCCTACTCAAACAGTTTCAGGTTCCTTTTTATATGTGTTTTACAGTGGTTTTGTTCCACTCTTTCATCTTGTGTTTTTCAAACGTTGTGCTGTCTATGCTGAATCACAGCAGGGGTGGAATAACAAGAGTTCTTCTATCAGTGCCGGTTTTAGCCTGCTATATTAGGGTGGGCTGGTAGAAATAATAGGTGGGCAACTTGGGCGGTAGGTAACCCAGAGGTTAGAGCCTGAAGGTTGCTTGTTTGAATCCCTGACTGGAGAGTGAGTCAAACTCAAACTGTAAAAACAATTATAGTTGTTGTAATATGTGTGCAATCTGAGTTCATACTTGTCAGCAACACCCCCTGCCACTTGGTGTAACTTTATAACTTTTAACATGATGAGAAGAGTGGCAGTGGGCTACTGGGGTGTAGGCTTCCCACACAATTGATGTTAGAAACAGCACTGGTATTTCCTATGCTATTTTTCCACTGGCTGAACTTTATTTTTGTTCTTAACTTTTGATTGGATGGGCAAGACGCACGTCTGGGTGGGCTGAGCGCTGTCTTCTGTGCTTCATTGTAAGGGCAGAATTACACAAATACTAAATATATTTTAACCCAGGAGCTGTTAGATTAATGCGACTTGTTTCCTAGAGGAGCTCTGCAAAAGGTAGATTTCACTTCTTATTTGGTTGCATTGCTTAAATTTTTAGGTCAGTACAGCTTTTCCAGAGTCAACATATTTTGACTCAAGACATTATCTCCAACGTATTCTTCCCCCAGAGTTGCTGGCAAACTGGATAGACTCCCTTCACTGTGCCCTATTTACATCCTGCATCACTCAAGAAACCCCTTTTAACCAAATACCTGTCAAACTGGTTCAAAAGTTAGCAAGATTTTTTATGTTCTTACTGAGAATGGAAAATTAAATGTACCTCATGTAATGTTTGACAACCAGTACTGCGTACCGCAGTGATGATTTTAAGAGTGAGTAAATGTATCTTTGTGAGGATGTATGTTCATGCTATGAGCACATAGGTACAGAAAATACTTTTCTTGCAGAGAGCAATAATGCATACTGGCAGTTGATGGCTGCAATTGGTCTTAAAAGATTACAATACAAATAAAATGAAATCATAAAAGAAGGTAGAAAAGATAATAAAAGAAGATAAAGAAGTAGAAGACTGCAGACGTGTGTAAATAAAGGCTTTGCTCATTTTATGGGGTAGATATTGCATTTAACAACAGCCCTAACCCCTAGAGCCTAAAGTGGCACCAAAACTGCCCCTCTTCTTTTTGTTGTTATTGTCAAAAGTCATCATTTGATTGGAAAAGCAATGATCATCAAGCTGTTTACCTTGCCATCGTTGTGACGAAAGATAAAATAGATACGGCTGTGATGACTTTCCAGCATTGTAAAATCCTGTTTCTGACCTTATAAACAGTTGTGCAGTGTTTTGGTGCCTTCATATTCACTGATCTGTTACTCAAACAGTTTCTGTCAGTTTCTGATGTGAATGCCCACTAAAAGTGAAAGTGAAGCACCCAGTGAGCTGATTATCTATGTCAAACAATACATTTAATCTATAATAGATACTGTATGTATCATCTTGGTCTCACATACAAGTTGCAAGTTATATTGCTGTATACGTGTCATATCTATATACGTGTTTCAATTAAGTTTAATTAACTTACCAAGAGTTAGAAAAATCCCCTTTTTTCATTTTACTTTGTTTCATAAAATAATCCCACATGCCAAGCGATTAGTCACTTAATTTATCCTGAAAATAACCCTATAAGACATTGGGTTACTATGCCAAAAGGAAGTGAAAACCAAACAAAGACTCAAAGGTTCAAACTGCAGACAGAAAGTGATTTGGTGAGAACTTGCAAAAAATCAGTTTTTATGTAATTTATCTCTTCTTATTAGAGCGGACCATTGACTAGTGAAATGATGTGTGGCAAGTCCTCTTTTGTGTTCAATACAGCACGTACTATATCAAGATAATGAATGTGTCAAAAACTTACAATTATGTGTCAGTGAGTTAGTCCCCAACAAAAACAACTGCATAACATTTGGGTTTCCATTTTGACAAAAAAATTATTATGTATTTTCATGAGCACTGACAACACTTTTTTTCTTCACCTCAGCCTCATTCATACCCTCAGCTTCTTTCCTGTCAGTGGGGCTTTAGACGCTGAGAGCTGCTGTCTTCTTGCCACTCAACAAACTTTCGAGTTATAATTCTCACTCTTGGGAGATATTGTCTGTGTTGAGGGAAAAAGCACACAACTGTTGTGAAATTCTTCTAGATGTTTCAGTGTTTGTCATCCTTTGGCTTTGCACTTTTATGAACATTAAAGCTATGAGGCTTCAAGCAAGAACAGAGCTATAAGAGCTCATCGGAGTGGCTTTGCTATCATATTGACTTAAAAGTAGCTATCCCTAGAGTTGCTGGAGATATGGAAATGAATGTATATGAGATATCTTGTGTTCATGTGCCCACTATCCACCCAACACTGAAACTGTGTCTTTTGTTTCTGTGGAGCAACTTTCAAGGAAGTGGAAACAGGAATTGCACTGCGGATTTGATGATAGAAGGGAGATTACAAGTGATACATTTAACTAGTGATTGATTAAACATGTCTTAAAGTCAGTGGCTTAGGTTTATTTCATCTGCTATAAATGCAGTTCATAAGTGATACTATCACAGTGCTCTTTGCTGTACATTCCTTCTGTCTTTGTGTTCTGCACCATGTGAAATGAGCATGCTGAGCAGGAAAAGACACCAACTGATTTCAAAGGTGCTGCTAATGAGAATCTTATCCCAATACTCATCTTACTTTTCTTTTTATACAGATTGGGAAACCAGAAAAGTGTGACTCGGATACCATACATTTGTGATTGGATGTGAGACTTCTTTGACCCTACAAAATTGAAGATGATGTTGCTATGGAAACTGCTGGTGCTGCAGTCACTTATGGGTTGCCTTGCAGGTAAAGTATCTTATTAAGAACTTTTGATGCATGTCAAAACTGCCTTTGTGAATTCTTGAGTCCTTATTCATGTATATTTGGGGCAGGTGACAACATGAAAGCTATAGTCTAGAAAGGAGCAATCTCAAGGAGATTAGCCATAGCAAACATGATGTTTCCCATTGATAAAATAATAGGAATGTAGAATCTATTCAACAAGGAAATTATTATCAAAGTAAGCCATTGTGTGCTTAAGACTTGACATTGCCTTAGTGTTGTTTGTGGCACTCAGAAAAGGTGCACAATGTGGCCAATCACACCGGCGATCAGAGCAGCAGACGCCCAGGTGAAGATCTTTGTTTACTATGAAGAATTGTAGCATTCAGCTGTTTACCAAGCAACTGACAATATGGAAGATAGACTCATCGCTGTACAACCCTGCCATGAGGAAGTATAAACATGTGATTAATTGCTGTGCAGTCGCTTGGTGTTGTATCACTCTTCAAGTCGGGATTGCTGATTAGTATATGACACTCCCACACCACGCTAATCACCGCTATGCTTGATTTGGTCAGAATGCAGCCTATTAAACAAACAAATAACAAATAAATAACTAATAGATAAACAAATAAGCAAGTAACCAAATTACATAATAATTTTACATAAATGAAGGCATTACTATTTAAAGGCTGTGACCAGTAGTAGTGCTGTGGAGCTATATTTTTTGACTGCGTCCTCAATGTAAACACAACTTTGCTTCCAAAAAACTCCCCAGGGTACATTTACTGTTGATCTCAGTAAAAAGAAATTATTTTATAAAGTTAATGCATTTTGATGTAAAGTTAAATATAAATATAATGCTGCACACTTGAAAATTAATCAAATTGTAAGATATGTTTAAGAAAGCTCCCTATGAACTGATTTATATTCATCTCACTTCAGGTATTACAGAGTTATCTGGATTTATTTTAGAGCATGACTGACGTTAATTAGGTCTGTTAAAATTGATCAAGAATTTTATTGTAAGTCACCCATCAAACAATCAGCGATTCAGTGAACCAATGAATGACTGAATCAATCAACAAAATACTGTTAATATTTCAGTTACAGTAATTATTTTGGGAAAGAAATTCAGTAAAAGAAGGTAAAATTTAGGTTAATTTCAGAAATATTTATGTTCAAGAAGCAATGAATTATCAGGAAATGATCAATGTCAAATGCAATCATTCATTTACCGTGCAGTAAAGTTGAAATATACCTTCATTATACCGTGGTGCCTATTTCAGCCAGAGGCTCGCTGGCATCGATCACAGTTTGATGGAGGACTTTAATTTGTCTCCTTTACAAATAGGAGGGTTCACCAGAGAGTATCAATTGAATCACTCAGTGTTTAATCAACAGGTATTATACAAATCAAGATGAAGAAAAGGCTTTTTTGAGCAGGTCTGTGTTCTGGTGAAAACCTCTTTCTCATTACTCAACTTACATGAACTTGAACCCCTTGCCTGCTTCTGCACATTAGATTATCAGATTTGTTAAATAGCTATATTGCGTTGGCCTTGTGGTTTCACCTGTGCAAGTTGCTGCTCATCTTATGGTAGTTCTAACAATCCCACATCAACGCACCAGACAGCTAGTGATAATTGGGCAATGTCCTGTGTAGCTGAATCCTCATGGAGTTGATACCTTATGGAGGTAATTTCTCTTATGGAGAAATGCATCAAGGGTGCAAACAGTATCTGACAAAAATCAACAGATCATACCTTTTTGGATTACATTCAAAGAAAACTAATGTACTTTCAAGAATCAGACGTTCATCTAAAGAGGAATTTGGCATTTGACAATTCCCACTAACTGCTTTGTCCTAACAGTAATGGTGTGCAGAAAATTAATTATGTATTAATATCCAAAGATACTTTTTATGACAGAATGAGCTAGCTAGCTGAAATTGTGTGCTTTGAACAAATGAGACATACCTACCAACATCTTGCAGTGTAAGAGCACAATCCACTCATCTTTATCATATTAAGGATCAGAAGACCATGACCATACTTTGTGTCTAACCCAATGTGTGTAAGAGTCCAACAAAACGGTGTTCTGATGCTAATTTTAGCTTTAGCGTATCACCAACCATTATCACCCAAAGAACATTGTTGTTGGAAGATTGCAAAACCAATGGTTATTGAAATGTTATTGAAATGTTTTCTACAATATTTATAGAGAGCAGAAGTCAGGACATCATGTCCCGGCAAGCCTCTGTTCCTCAGGCTTCTGCAACGCAATTTAATCATTGAGCATTTCATTGTCATTGGTCTTTCTGAAAAATGAAAATGGGTTCTGGTTTCACTTCAGCTCTCTATGGTTTGGTTGCGGTTAAGGAAAGATTGTGGTTAATATATGGTTATGGTTAGACTCCAGCTCTCTCACAGGAAAGTTGGAAGCACTTACAAACCCATCCACCACCCCGACCTCCGCACACCACATCAAAACACCAACACCGATTGTTTTTTGTTTTTTTACCTAAGCCTGCACACTGGTGTAAGTACAAGCCTCGGCATCACTATCCTTTTTCCCAGCGTTGATGCATGGCAACTCTTCAGAAGAGCAGCAATTGTATCAAATTCACTTCCCAAATAATTCATTAGTCCTTTCTGGTCTGGTCTGTCCTCTGTGTGCTACAGGCGTCAGTAGTTGCTACGTACATGCTGCCTCCGATGTATGTTGCATTTCACATCACTACATAACGGACACTAAACAAGACGGTCACATGAGGTAATATATACATATAGTATATATTCAGATCTGTCTGAATATATCCAGAGTCTTAATATTAATATTTGTCTTCTCTTCCACTCAGACAGCTTTGATGTAAGAGCAAGAGCAGGGTATGCAGATTTACATCATGGGAAAAGGGGGGTTAATGAGGACACAGTTTCTACATTTTTAAACTACAGAGTGAGTGCAGTGTGTGCTCTCACAGACCCGCTGAGAATGTCCATGACCCACAGCCGTGAAAGGGTCGTCCTAAGACTAAAATTGTTTTATCCTCCTTGCAAAACTCACTAGACATGAACATTTGCTTTAAACAATCTTTCAGGGATGGGCAAACCCAGTCCTCCATAACGCTAATGTGTTTTCGGCTGAGCAGGAAATGAACATTTTGGAGTATATTTTAACGGTGAACACAGGGTTATTGTGTTAACGGTCACACTTTTCGGATTGGAACAAAACTCACTTTACAATGGATGATATGGCCTCAATATGGATTAGAGAAGTGGCTGTAAATTGACTCCTGGAAACAGGAATAATGAACAAAATGCAGACCTAAAAAGCTTGGCTTTAATACGCTGCAGAGTGCAAGAGGAGAGAACCTCATATTGGCTTGGGGAAAGGAATTGTACAGATGTTTATTGCAGCTTTAGTTACATCCCCCGCCTTAGGGTATGTAAGTTGATTTGTTTTCTACGCGCAAATGAGTAAAAACATTTTCTGGCTTTGTTTTATGTGAGACATTTAAGTGACATTCTGGTAGCTGTGAACTTGGGTGTCATACTCACTCTTTTTCTAACTACCTGGGTTGAAGAGATTTGGCAAACATAGAATCAAGAAGGATGTTAAAAGGTTTAAGGAGTGTGAGCCTTGCCATCTTTCCAAAAACTTAAATTCAACAGACAAGAAGCACTATTTTTGGAAATCCATGTAGGTGTGGTACCAAACTGCATGGCATAGCAAATTCACTTGTGGCCTCACTTTGCTAGCTGACCTACCTACGTTTTCATGCACACATTCTCTTTCTCTTTATTCTCTTTATTTGCTCAAAGTTCAACAACCAAACAGAATTTAAACCAAATTTCCTCATATATCATTCTCTGAGCAAAAGGGAGCAAAAGAAGACATTGTCTTGAATTGTCAGGAACATGGATTTGTTGTTGTTTATATAAGTGTAAAGCTGAAGTTCACTA
>JAVQJL010015664.1:0-22916 GCA_036024295.1 Nannoperca obscura
TGAAACACACAAAATGTGCAAAAATTTTGACGCTTCAAATTTTTCCTTTTTTAACCCCCCCCCCCCCCCCCCCCCCCCTTAATTTATGTTATTTGCATCAAATGCACGGCACTACATGATAATAATGACGTTTTTATTGCTAAGTCTCTTTGGCTCTCTCAAAGCGGAGATCATAGGCACATCCTGGGGGCTAAAGGAGGATTACTCTGTAGTGAGACACCGCACAGCAGACATCACATAAAAAAACACAGACACCTCCAAGGACGTTATTTGCTTGATTTGTTTCTTAGATGGAAACATACAAAGGAATGGGAGCAATAAAAAAAAAAAAAAACTCTAATATAATATAATAATAAAAAAAAAAATCCTCTTTGCTGGGATTTGATTTCCGGGAGGGAAGAGGTGTTTGTGAGGCGCCCCTGAGTGACTTTTTGACAGTTGTTTGTTTTTGAAGAAGCACCGGGTTAATTTATTTATTTCTCTGACAGATTGTGGATATGTAAAGCGTCTTTGCTCTCTTTGCTCTCTGTACGGAAAAATTCCTTGAGCCCTCTTTGTTATTCATTGTTTGAACGGCACCGAGACGTGGTGTGCAATGTTAACAAACACTTCCCCTCCTAAATGCACAGACTCCTAAATAATAAATCCGCCGCAGAGTGATATTAAACACAAAACCATTTCCCCCTTCAAATACAATATCAGAAAGATAGTAAATGAGTCAACGTGACCAAGACGTACCACACCCCTGTCATAATGCTGATTATAAAAAAATGCACTGCTTCGCTTGACTCTCAGGCTTCAAAGCCAATTTGCCATGGTAATTGAAGGAGATGAACTGTGAGCACAATTGACTTGAGGCAGCACGTTGATTAGAATTGATGACCGACTTCAATGTCTGTACATTTTTTGTGTGCAATGAAACGGCTGTAGAGTGTCAATGGTTATGTCGAAAATGAAAGTTGATGTTATTTAAAGTTCAGTTTTAATCCTACTTTAATAGCATTTTTTCCTCCTCGGTGCGACATAACAGACAATAGCCTTATGTTGTCATGGCAACTTTCTATAGAAGCTCGGGAGAAGGTCTTCTAATTTAGCACTGCTTCAATAGGAATCGTCCCACACCAGCTTCTTAGTGTTATCTAACAAGCTAACATGGCTAATGACAGTTTTCAGAGTTGACCTAACTCTGTGATATTAAGCAGTGCTGCAGCTCCTCGAGCTGGTCTCAACATTTAACTCCTTTTACAAGTTACACCCTCAGTCTGTCAACTATCTGAATACAAATAAAACACTTGAAAGTGGAGTCGGAGTATGTTGCTGTGCAGTGAATGTTACAAGCTTACACGGGCTGATAGGGAACTTTGTGAGAAAAGAAAACCTTGCCTGTATGAATTATATTTCCTGCAATTCTCTCCTGGACACTGGACAGCCTTTATCTGCCGGAGTCTTTATCAATACAGCCATGACTTTTATTCATTTCAGCCCTCCACTGGGTCATTGATCAGAGCTTCTACCATTCCTATGATCTCATTTCAAGCTGTAATGTGAAACTAAAGGGTCAATAAAGACGTCTCATTTAATTCCCACATTTGTCCGGTTCAGTAGTTCGAGAAACTGAAAATGTGCATCTCTACAATAAGCATCTTCAGTTTCATTTAAGAGCCGGTAATGTTGCCACCACGGGCAGTGAGTTTTAAATGACAAGTCCCTTTGGATTGCACTATTTTTTGTCTTGGGTTACATTACATTGTCTCCATGCCCATGGCATATTACGTGTCCTTTTTAGTTCATGTGTCATTGACAGATTTGGTATTTCTATACATTTTTTTTATAGTACACACTGTAAAACACCATAAAAGTTAAATTTATATTGCTGAATATGTTCCACTGGAAAGAGAGATGAGAATAGATAGAGGAGTACTATTTGGCATGAAAATATAGCCATTATCAAAAGGTCTTGTCATAAGCACATATATCATAGAAGATTACACTGCATCAGGCTTTTATGCCCAACATCATTCATCAAAGCAGCTGAAGTCTGCCTTTGTTTGTTTGCTTTCTCTAAAAAACAACCTGTGAAAAACTCCACGCCACCGCCACAGATGGCTATAAACTTTAATTTCCTGCCCTAGTAGATTTTATACAGCTTTTCCATGTCACCTTGTACTTTTGTCTTTTCTACAAAGGCAAAGATTAAAGAAGACGAGAAAATACACAAAAGGAGCAGATAAAAGCGATATGCTCCATATTAACTGTAGGGGGAAGCGTTGGAATCGGCCACACTTCTTTGCCTATTCTTTGTTATCAACACAACACAGCATCGTGTCGAAAAAACAAATCTCGGAGAGAATTCGGAAGACACACAGTTATGTGCGATAACGCTGTAGTGAGGTGCCCTCTACTTGCAGATAGAGCTTATAATGAGGTAAAAAGAGGGGGAAAACATTGGATTAATAATACATGGGTAATTTGTAAATCAATGGAGGGGCATCAGGCCAGTGAATAGGCTTGAGGATTTATTCTGATTACAGAATGGCAATAAAGGGCCATTTACAACCTCAATGGGACAGCTAGTAATTAAGAAGCCTGCCTTAAAACAAAGGGAGAAGGAGTTCTGTGGGAGTAGGCCGTTTACTCCGGGGGGGAACCACTGCATGGTAATGGCCATGCTGTATATCACCTGCAGTTGGTGGACAAGACCAAGAAAGCCAGTCCTCCAGCAGAATGTGCAGTAGCCATCCATCTTATTCTAATATTTGGACCGCACTGCAGTATAATACCATTGGCGTGCTACGGATCTGCTGCATTGTGAGGTGGAATACACTGGAAATTAAATGAAGGGAGTCAAAGGGGACAGTGAAGTTGTGCATGGTAAAACAACATGGTTAAAGTATTTACACCTCGAAAATAATCTAGGCTCGTTGCGAGAGGTGCAGCCATTTTCACACCAATCCTGACTTTTTCTTCGGGTTACTCCAATTAACTCGCGCTTTATTGTACCAGATTGCAAATACACCAACATATCGACTACATTAGTGTCAATCTGATTTTATCCCCTTGACAGCATGATGGATTAAGTGCTGGTGGCTGCAGTCAGCCACCTCTTTAATTGGTTTGTCTAAATGTTTTATGAAATCAAGATAAAATTCAATCAATCCCTCCGAAAACTGCTGATTCATCCTAAATCGGCGACGGACATTTTGATTTATATCAGTAGCCGAGGGGGTTGCAAAGGTGATATGTGCCCGAGTAGCAACAGCTCAAGGTTAAACGGCGCTAGCGGTGTGTTTTTCTTTTTTTTATGACAGAAGGGGGGAAACGCCAACGCCCACACACAGAGGAGAAGCCTGTGGGTTTTACTGCAGGACACACTGCCGCTACAAATGCTCAGCACAAGGAGCTTTACAGACGAGATGTCACAGCTGAGACATTTAGAAGACAGAGTGTACAGTATGATCAATCTCATACCCGGCGCTGAATTGACTGCGCTTACTAGGTGAAGCATTTCACAATACATTCATTTCAACATCTGACTTTCAGTGGAAATCAATGGTCATCAAGCTCTGCTAACAGAGATTTGTTTCCTTTATTTTTCTACTTGGTTGGGCAACTTATGCAATGTTGTCCTCACAATTGGTTATCTTGTAAATCAATCATCTATATCAGGTGTTGGGCAGCATCTAAAGAATATTTTTGTTATCGATCCATCTGCCCATTCATTTTCCAATTAATCATTTGGTCTAAAAAAGTCTAGAAAAGAGTGAAAATGCCCATCACAGTTTCTGTAAGTTTGCTTATTCAAAATGTTTATTTTGTCTGACAAATATTCTAAACCCAAAGATATTCAGTTAACTATCATAGACTATATCAACTTAGTGAACTTTTTAAAAAGTCTTTTGGGGAACATAGTTGCTGGGCAGAAGTGCCTAAATCCGGTAATGCATAGGTTTGGGTGTGACGATCTGGGGGTTTTAGGCTCACATACACAGACCTGAAACAATATACAAAGTCATGGCATGTCGATATGGAGGGGGAAACTCCCCCATCCAAGATTGGTTTGTGACTGCTTTTTACTTTACGTCTTTGCTTGACTTGATGTTCTAATACTTATTACAAGCTAATGCTAATGCTTTGGCATGTCAGATGAATGCTTTTAATCTGCTTGCTAAATGTGAGGATGGTTTGGGGATAGGCATTGTATTTGATTTTATTTGATTATCCCTTTTATTAAATTCAGTATTGATTTGATATTACACTTTACATTTATTTGTGAATATTTTGTATCTTTTTGATTGATATAAGCATTTTTACTATTTTAACAATTGATAATTGATTGATTGTTGCTCTTTTCTAGAATATTAATTAGTTGTTGCTCATTTACTGATCAATTGACTGTTGCTAATTTCTTATTATGTGTTGCTTAGGTGATTCAATTCATGGACGATTGATTTGACATTTGATTCATATGTATGCATATACTTTTTTCTCTCTAATTCTGCAAGTGTGGTTGCTTTGCTTGGTTCATTTTCCCATCGGGACTGAAATGGTGGATGGTCCGATCGACATTGCCATCCCTTAAAATAACCTCAACGATTTCTAATTAACATTGTTGCAGATTAACATTGTCGATTCACTAATCAATATATCGACTAATTATTAGAGCGCTAATGGCATTTCACCATTGTGCCTCATTCACTGGAGAAAATGACACTACTCTGCATTAAAGATATACCCAGAGAAATGCTGTTTTATCTTGATGTGATTTTTTTGTGTGAAAGTCTAATTATGCTTTAATAGGCTTTGTGATTGCAGATAAATTGCTTATTTTGAATGAGGATTGATGTTTTTATTCAAATGAGATTGATTTCTACTTAAAAGATAATTGAGCATAAATCAGGAAATCAGCCTTGTATTGGAAGCCACCAGAGTTCTACTCATATGTGCACATTTTGCAGGTCAGGCTGTAATAGGAGTACGCTGGCTGCTTGCAGCTGTGATTCACCATATCCTTGCATAGATATTTTCTCTACAGTGTGACATATGCTATCTAGGATGTCAGCTGAAATGAGAGGACGGATGAAATGCAAAGCCATTTCCTGCCTGTTCCATTGTGGCGCTCAGCCATGTTGCTTGCCTATTGTATGGCTTCCTCCAAGTTATCTGTCAGGCCCGGCAAGCACCCTATTATTTTCTGCCATTTGACTGTCCCCTCTGCCACAGTGCAACACTTCTGTCGTGCCATGTGATCAATCTGATTCTTTTGACATCCAGCGAACAGTATCTAGTGATCTGTAATGGCGGTAATGTTTCCTGTCAGAAAATGGTCCCAGGAAATAGGGGGGTGGGAGAGGGAGAGGGAGAGAAAGCTAAAGCGAGAATAAGAGACTGAGTGAGAGGAACAGGAGATAACAGAGAAAGGCATACAACCTTTATGGGAAATATCACAGTCCAGTCCCACAGTCAGAACCACAGCAGAGTTTTATTGTTGTTGCTTCCTCTGCCTTCCTTTTATATCTGCAGTCTCATCCCATTTTTTTTTCTATGCCTGCGAGTAAGACAGAAAGCCAATCACAGAACCTAGGTGTGTATGTGCACACCACAGCAAAGCAACATTATTTGAGAAGCTGTTAGTCCAAAATGGCTTATTCCTATTGATTCTTTGAAAACTTGGAGGTAGGAGACAGAAGAAGCAAACAGAAAGGCATTAGAATTCTGCTGCAGTATCCTACATCGTCTTTCAAGGACACACTGTGGCCAGCTATTACTCTATACACGGTATCCCCATCACTCCAAACGGACAAAGCTGTAAAGTGCCTCCTTAGCCAGTTGCTCTTTTCAACATCACAGAATTTAAAGAGGAAAAATCCAAGGTCAGATTATGATTTATGTCTGTTTCTACAGCATATATATTGTTTTAGTATTCCCTGTTTGCACACTAACATGCCATTAAAGTGTGTATTGGTAAATTTTGTATCTCTCATGACTGGATGCATATGTTTGCTGTGTAGTGTTTCAAAATTGCAATGCCTGTTAAACATGCGCGTGCTAGCCAATTACTGTATCTCAATAGCTGCTATAATGATGGTAGTCATAGTAAAACAATAACCTGGAAGAAATGTTAATGTATTTTATTTTATTTTATGTGTACTTGACACAACACCACCTCAAAAGATAAATATCATCAAGACAGGACAGAATAAACAAACCTTTACATCTTTAAAGCTGCACTACTCAGTATTTTTATATTAACAATGAAAAGAATAACTTTACATGTTATGTGAAAGATGATGCCCCACACATCTAGGAGGTTGCTTATCTTTCTGCAAGAAAGCCTTTCTAACAGAAATCCAACACCTTTCCTCCAGCAGCCAATATAACTCTAACAAGGCTTTAGCCAATGACATGCCATTTTTACCCTCAACACTTTAACCACAAATCCTGCTCCCCGAATCCAGAGCTTGCTTCAATACTAAGTATTAAAGTTACTGACGTATCATCGTTTAATAAAAGCAAAATACTTATTGGTTAAAGTGTAACTATGTTACTACATCGGTTATCGCTTAAGAGAATTCAAAATCAGTATTTAAATTAACATGGTAACTATCTAATGTAAGCTACCAAGGCATCTAGGCCTAGCCAGCCAGCTAGATTTTTACAGAAGCTAACATTAAGGTTAGCCCATTAGCAGTTGAAGGCAAACTTAGTTGAAAATGATAGACCAATCTGCTGAGATAAAATGGCAGCTCGTAAGTTAAACCCTCTTTTGGTGAGAAGTTACAGGTGTTAGGTAATAACAACATCAATTGTCTCATTGTTGGTGCATTTATCACTAATAATAGTGGCTGATAATATCAACTGTTGAATAATAAATACAAAGGGCTTTCTGAAAGAAACACACTAGATATTATTAGTTATGAGCGATAAATACACGAGCCTTTCCGACAGAAATACAGTTCATATTATTAGCTACGAGCACTAACCTTTCTGACAAAAAGGCAGCTGAAAGTCTTCAATGCAAACTTTTCACCTTCGCAGTTCCCCAGCATCTTTCAGGTCATCGTTTTGGATGTACAGCCTGCAACTTTATTCTTCTGGTTCAGTTGCACTGCTCTAATCAGTATAGTTTAGCAATTAAACAGATATAAAGCCAGATTTTTCCCTCAGGAGCTGGACGGAAATCTTTAAAAATGGATCACATCTATGTAGATTCATTTTGAAAAAGGTTAAATAATATCCTAAAACATTTGGGCACTGTAGGCATTAGCATACATCACTCAAACAAGAGTAAATTGTGCATTTGTTGGGGACTATTTCCAGGCGTGGATTAATACACATTTGCTGCTCTGGTGGGTATCGGTGAGCAGCAAGAGAGTGAGACTCACTAAATCATAAATCATCTAAATCATCATCTCACTACAATGCCCATGTTCATCGAAATGAAGGAACATATCATCCGGTGCAACTCTATGTAGAAGGAATAGCAAGAGCGTGAGTTTATCATTTTGATTATTGCAGTGCAGAAACTGACGTAGCCACCTCGCCCATCAAGTCCATAAGAATTCAATCTGGAGAAAGTCTGCAATCTCAAAGGTGAAAAGAGATGAATGTTGCAGCAACATTCAAAATAACGCCGTTCACATTATTTTGTGGAAGCGAATAATGAAGCTGCAAGTAATCTGAGCAGAGCAGGAAATGGCTTGTTTTCTCTGAGCAGGTTAAATTCTCAATCATTTTCCTGCTGGTGTGTGTTTTTATATCCACAGTCACTCAGATTTAAACTTTGAAAGTACATATAAAACTATAGCAGTAGTAACCAAACTAATGCAATGTAACTTTAAAGAAAAATGTCAACATTCATATCCACTCACCCCCACACTCTCTCTTTTTCACAATGACAGACCCTAAACATTATATCGAATTGGATCTGGGAGACGCCGGTGTAGTTTGCATTTGCTCTGTGAGACATATACACTGAGGCGGCTGATCGTTCGAGGAGGCGCCGAAAATTGTGCTGTCATGGTAGAAAATGCTGAGAAATTAATATGGGCGCAATTCGCTGCCATCATCTCACTTTCATTATCAAGTAACAAGAAGAAAAATGAAAAAAAAGATGCCGCTCCACCGCTCAACCTGAGACCTGAGTGTGACATTATGTTGACAATTCAGTGTGTGGGAACTGTTCAGACCGACACAGGCATATCAATGCAAGCCATTACTGTCTGTAGTAGATTGGCTTAGCTTTGTGCTGAGGTGTAATTGCGCCGCTGTCTGGCATTAGTCCTCCCAAACAAATTGGCTTGGTTAAGACTGAATTCCAAATCAACCAGCGAGGATACTGTATGATGCACACTGTGTGTGTGTGTGTGTCTCCTTTTGGTCTGCTTCTAGCTTTTGATTATGATTATCAACGGCGTAACTTGCAAATATTTACCATTTCATATTATTATTGTTTTGTATTAGACTATTTTACGATCTTTAGACAAACAGGTCAGAATTTGTCCACTGCATGTCATGACTTATCAAGAGTGACAATGTGAAGGTGTGTGGTCGACACTCCACAAAGTCTATCAATATGCAAGATGTTGGCCCTGTGCTAAGGTCTGATGAAATATGGGGGATGACAGTGTTAATCTATTCCTGATCATGCCTGCGTCATGGGATATCCTTGGGATTTCACACTTCATGGCTTTATACATGCACATAAAATGTCATTTCAGACATCCCATACAAAGCCCAGGGTTACTTGATACAGAGGGGATATAGGGTGTTCCCAGGGAGTGACACTGCGGTGCCCTTAATATATGATCTGTCGGGGATATATGTGTTAGTTAATGTAAGCTAATGCATGGTGTTAAAAAGCACTGGCAGCTACACAAAGAAACCGCTGCACTTGTTGTTTGCGTTGTACAACTAGCAGTAGAGCTTACAGTTGATCTATCTGAAAGTCTATCCCACACTTTGGTCCAGAGCAAGATATTTAGGCATCTATGCCAGATATCAATGAAAGTTAGTATGGATATCAATGGGCCCAAGAGGGTGAATCATCATAATTTTGGTGACCCCACAGACTTTTTGTCCAGGCCCACTTAAATTTCAATCCTGAAGATTCTTTTCCACAAAAGCCATTCAGTGTATTTCAAGATATAGCATAATGCAACGTAAAGATAACCATGACATTACATCCAATCTTATGAGGCTGGTAAGTATCTTGTTTGCAATGTCCAATATATACAAATTGTGGGGTGTGCAGTATTATCTTAACTCAAAGTATAAATGAATGAAATATTTTATTTTTTGGCTGTGCAGTGAGCACAAGTGTGCTTATTAAAAAAAAATAAAACAGGGAGAAAATGATCAACTGAGTTGCTATGACAACATCAAGTAAGCAGTCTTTTAACAAATCAAAACATGATTAATCTCTCCCATAAAGTCTGTAGAATGGAGCCTCCTTTTTTTATGAATGAACCTTCAAACTCCACACGAGATGATTAATCAATGTCTGCTGAAGACAGAAAAAAACTTTCATTTTCTGTGTCTTTTGTCAGCTTTGATTCTAATGAGCTCCTCTGTAGAATTCCAAATTACAATTAAGTTTTTTTTTCCTTTCTGCCTTTGTATTCAACATCATTACCTGACACACATATTGTCAAATATGAATGTGAATTGCAATATAAATTGTATTTAGTAATACAGTGTCTGACCTCACATCTCAAAGAAAATACAGAGGGAAACACTGAACCTGCCTGAATTAAATGTCCTGTTTGATTAATTATCAACAAATGATCAAAGCAGATGATTATCTTCACCTGCAAGATTCACATAACCAATATGACTTGCTGCCTGGCTTCTCATGACTTTGCAGTATATCGAGATTTTTCATTAGCAAATCTATATGTATTTACAGTTTTCTTAAACCAAGCATGCATTTTGGGCAGTTATTTCCAGTTGATTGCAATGAGCATAAAATAAAAACTTGTACACTATTTCATCAGAAAATATCCTCGATCTCTGTGAGTTCTCTGTCAAGCTCTTACCCACTGGACTGGGCCGTTTCAGACCGCTAAGTGAAGCAACGTGAAATGTTAATTTGGAATTTTACTTTCAAAGTAGCTTCGAGCATTAAGGAATAGCAAACTGCTCCTATGAAAGTTTTATTCCAACCTGCTGACGGTAATCCCTTTCTCATCACTCCTTTGAACGCTTTCGCTGCAGTTAAAAGAGGAACAATCGATAATGAACTGAATCTGGCCACATTAGAGCCCCCATCTGGGATATGAATGTTCTCTTCCCCCATAAATCCATAACATCACGAGTGAAACGCAGTGACAGAGCTAATGAGAGAATATGCTCTCAGTGCACAGAGCTTTTTTTTTTTTTTTTTACAAACTGAAAACAATACAGCACTATCAACCGTTTAGGAATCCTTTGGTATCCATCCACTGAGCCCACCATTATTCCTCCATCAATGTCATTCAGAGGTGTCATCTCAATGTGGAACTGTCTCAGGATGATGACTTAAATCTAACTGTTTTTTAATGTCACCTCATTTTGCCTCGACCCATATGCCACCATGTAAATTAGCTTAATAATAAAACATTATAACACAAAAAGCATATTCTCCTTTGCACTGTTAATGTGTGTTCCTCTCTGGTTTTCCCTATTGTTGAATTTGGTCACGTGTGCCCTATTCCCTCACCTGATTCCTACAGGGTTATATTCCACCTCTGTTAATTGAGTAATTAAATATTTTTATATCCCCGCCTGCACTGGTGGGGACAGCCATATAAATACTGTAATAACAGGGCAGACTTTCTGCTTTGAAGGTCAAGCATGTTGCACAGACTTCTCTCTGCGCCTTAAATATTTCATTACTTCAAAATGAAAAATAGTACATCCAATTCAAACATACCTGCAAGTCATTCAGAAAGGCTTTTAGATGCGGTGTTTACTATATAAGCAAGGCTGAGCTTATACCCTTTTTTATCATGTTTAGATCATTGTGTTTATTTGTTCTGCTCTATAATCCCCGAAATAAAGATGTGATTAACGTTTCAAATGGATGAGATGACATTAAAGTTATTCTGGTAAAAGTTTACAGGGTGTGTGCTGAATCAATTAAACAGGGCGCAAGGTAAAACGTTTGCAAATATGTATGCAATTAATGACTATGTACATTATTTTGGATTAAGAAGTTCATTGTTTGGTCTATACAACGTAAGAAAATAGTGAAAAATACCATCCCAATTTCCCACTGCCCAAGGTGACGTCTCCAAATGTCTTGCTTTGTCTACCTGCGGCCCAAAAGCCAGTTCACTTTTGGCACATTTGCTTAAAAATGACTTTTAACAATGAACCAATCTAATATGATGCATTAAATGTGATGAACTAAAATCAAACGTAAAAGTAAAAGTCTACAGCCACAGTAGCAGCTGAGACTTGCTTGTTGTTAAGAAAAAACTTACATGAACAAAAGGTATTGGACTACATGAATGTCCGTAAAAAATTACAGACCAATGTGGCTTCTCTCCCTTCCTGCTGCTACAAATGTCACCCCTGATTCAATAAGCTATTAACAAATGAATTAAGAGACAATTAAATGCTAGGTCCAATGTCAGACACTAATCCCTCCCTCGACTTTACTGTGCAGCCACTGACAAGCATGCTAAGGTTAACCCAGGCTAACATTAACATTGATCAGGCCACAGCCTCCCTCCTCACAGGGTGCCGGGCCCCTGCTGTGCAGTCTCCACCACACCGCTCACCTCAGTGCCATTCAATCATCCACAGAGTAAAGACCCCAATGTTAAACATTAATTATTCCACAGGCCGGGACTCATTTGACTAATCAGCAGTTACGGGACTTGGAGGCGCAGCCGCCTGAGTGGCAAATGCCAATATTCACCCCGCTGGCAGGTGCAAAGGGAGGGGTGACTATGGATCAACAAGCCAATATGGAAGCACTGATCCATCATTTTGTCAGCCATTGTCCAGTGGGTGAACCGTGTGTTTTGCCAATGAGAAGCAGCAGCAGCGGTGGTGGGGAGGGTCAACAAGCTACGCCTCCCTGGTGAATGCGTTACCATGCTAACAACTGCCACTTACAGCTTTTAATCACATCAGAGGGGAAGGCAGAGGTGAGCGAGATGCAAGTTGCTTTTGGTATCAGTATTACCACTGTACAAAACACTGTTGTGTCAGTAATGGCGCTCTACCAGTTGTGTAATAATTACTTTGAAAAGGCAAAATGAAGCCAAGGCCACATGGTGGCATCATCATATCATAATACTGCTATCAAAACAGTCCAGAATTGTCTGAATGACTGTTATTAAAGACACTGGACCAAAAGGTCTCTGAACTCATCTTCAAACAGATTGTGTACATGTTGAACCCTGTCGAATCAAAGTGGCAAAGAAAAACACAAAGTGGCCATATTTCAATGGTGCATAAATTATAACCCCCTTTCCTAAAAATGCACTCAATTCCATTCCAGCTTCCCACGCCATACAAGCATAGCCTTTACTGAGAGCTTTTAACCGATTGCATTATTTAAAAAGCCACCCCAACGCACAAAAGCAATTTGGTAGAATAGCAGCCATAAAATATAGCTTTCAGTATTCAGTCGTGGGCACAAATGGTTTGTCTTTCATCACCGCTTTTCCCTGTGACTGCTTCTGTCCTCTTGTCAGACATGGCACCCGCCGCCCCCACCCCACTGCAAAGAGCATCATAAGTGTTACCGCCGCACTCCAATACAATTGATCTCACATCAGGTACACTTGAACCCTCCAACCCCACCCAATTTACGGAGCATTTTCTAGGGTGCTATTTGAATTCTCTCATTTGATTTTAGGCAATGCCTTTATAGTGAGCAGTAGCTGTACAAAGACACAGATGTTCAACCTCTCAAAAAGGTCAATGACAAGAATATGAAAAACTGGAAGCAACATTCGCAATTTATGGGATCTGTAATTTAAAAATGTCTGAAAAGTGGAGTGAAAACTCCACAGACAGGGAAAGAAAATATTCAGTGGGCTCAAACTCATCTGGTTTAAAGATGGTGGAAAAGAGGGGAGCTATACAACTAATTAATATGCTGAAATGGTGTAACCTTCAGAGTTTCTATGTTTAAGCGTGGCTTCTTGCTCCACCAGAAAGTGGCAAATTAAATCAGGTCTGAGCAGTGACACGCCGTGAGAGACAAGTTCAATATGTATGATTTATCTACTTAGACAAATGAAATCACTGTCAGCTTATTCTTGCGAAAAGGTTTCAATGTCTTCTCCTTGGGAGCAAATGCAATTTGTATCAAATTTGATTTCGTCAAAAAAAAAAGAAATCTCCTTCCCCCAGTGGCCCATGCGAAAGGCTTTAAGGGTGAACTTGTAGTTTATTTTCACACAAGACAACAGAAAGTGTCATAGTACTGATAAAAGAGTATTATGAAAATTGAAATTTGGAATCATTAGTAAAGTTCACATTGAAGTGTACTTGATGATGATTAATAATTAATTTAATTATTTATAAGTAACTAAAAAGTAATATTTACCTTGATCATCAAAAGGTCTCATTATTTCCGTGCGCAACAGAACATTTGATCTCTTTCCCCTTTGATAAGTTAAAGATTTCATGTCCTTCCAAGAAAAACAGCAGTGATATAGTGACAAAGCCCTTAGCGGTCATAGGAATTATGAAACCTTGTCTGTTGGGAGCAAAGGCGGAAGTAGTTTGATGTAGTAAAAAGTCACAAACTCTGCAGAGTGAGTTGAGGTGGGTGAACAGATCAACAAGTTGGACTTTTCAAACGAGAGACCACTGTCTATGTCATGTAGTCATTTTAACCCAAACGCCCATGTTTCACTAACCTACATCAAGTCACATTTGTGCCTAAACCCAAGCAAAACTTAACTATAGAAGTGTCAGATCAGAAAATGTCTGCAGCAAGAACTTGTAACGGTATTGGAAGGTACTGACAAATGATGTCGCCCTGCCGGCGAAAATGATTTGAAGATCAACAGTTCCATTACAACTGGGCAAACACCATCTGCTGACAGAGATCAAGTGATATGACGAGAGCACCACAACCGCTACGAAGTAAGACCTTAAAGTGAGATTGCTTTGCCAACGAATAAGAAAACTGATTAGAATGGTGAGACATCATCTATGGTTGCTGATGCAGCATGTAAATATTTACCCATTACTGCAGAAAATCATCCTGCGTCATCTTTATAGTTAATGGAGTTGTATCAATCTGATATCTCAAATAAGAGCACTTTGTAAACTTTCCATTATCACTTCTCACCACAGGCAACAGAAGTGTTTAAAAAGCGCTGACAGTGGATTCGTTTTAAGCAGCCAACCCTTTCTAGTTTTTCCAATGATGCAAGCATCAAATACATTGGTTCCAACCAGCCTCTTTCAAGTAGGACATTTGAAAGCACCTTGGATGTAGTTGGCAATGTGAAGGGTGATACAGCTCCGATGGAAGCAAATGCTCTTCTGATCTGAAATGTGTAATCTCAGGATGGTTTGTTGATATCTGTGCTGCCGTCACCTACGGATACAGAGCGCTTAAAATTAATTACTGACCTTTTCTTCACATGTTCAATTATAGAACCATTTATCCAGCCACGTTGAAGGCGCCCAAAAAGAAGAGCTAACAGATGTAATGGCTGAATTTAAGTGCATTCTCCATTTATCCTCAGCTCGTCCAGCCTATTTAGGTCCCCTGGTGTCATCATTTTCTGAATAGCACCCTCAGCAGCCAACACCAGACTGAATGATAACAATGAAAAATGTGCTTACTTTCATTCTGCAATCACCATCACCTGCAAATCCATAGTCATTTTCTCCAAAAAGGATATCCACATTAGCTAAGTGAGTGATTTATGAACTTGTCCACACAGCTTTAAATACAGAAACCACAAAGGGGAAGTTGGATAATCTCCATTATATCTCACAGTGGAGCTCCTGAATTACGTGTCCATGCACTTTTCGAAGCAATGATACAATGGATATTGGGATTTCACCTCAACAACAGCATTAAAGAAGTATAATAACTTTTCGACACGCAGTAAATAGATATTTTATGTATACCATGTCCAGTGAGTTTTCAATAAAATTTATTTTGAAGATATTTGAAGGTGAACTAAACAATGATGAAACAAACTAACATATTAGTAGTTAAATGCAGTTTGACTGTAGTCCTGAATGATTAGTGCAGCCTTCAGGCTACAGGAGGAAAAATCAACAGTAACCTTGCTAGGTTTGATTTGATGGATATAAAGGAATCATAAGCCAAACACGAAAAACAATCTAGGAGAAAGAAATATGTTTTAAAGCTGAATTGGAGCGGTTGGCTAACACTTAAGTATATAGTAGCGACTGCTGTAACAACAGAACTAGTATTCTTGTCTACACAAATGAACTTCCTGTCAGGATGTTAAGTTAGCGTTCATCAAAGTCAGCATGGCTGTAAAAAAAAAAGACAAGTAAAATGTTCTGCAGCAACAGATTTGATGTAAACAAAGACGATTTTTATGGCTAGCAGAAGATCTTGTGCATCAAACTGGTTTTGTACATGAAGGAGAACAAGTCAGGAAGTAATAATTGATGAAGCACAGGAGAAGTATTGAGAATAAGAAGTGTGAACAGACAGTTGAAGAGAACACATACTATTATCTGGGGAACTGTCAGCACTAGCAAAATACCAGATAAAGAAATGTCAAATATACAAATTAAACATAAATACAACAGAGTAGCAGCATCCGAGTCTCAGCGGTGAGGCTGAAAACCCAAGGACAGCCTTATGGGAGACGGTGTCAGGAAAACGCATCATCTACATCCACCACCTGTTCATACAGGGAGTCACAGACGTCACAGCATCACTGCTTAAGTTTAGTCACAAAAGGGAAATTCCAAATCAGAGCAACCAGTGTGGTTAAAAAGGGAAGATACTGTGAAGTAGCCTAAAGTATAAATTCATCTCTAGACTAAGACAGGAATTTATAAATAAAATGTATAAGTAGCTATAGTAGCCGAAGTGATAAGTCACACACCACCTTTCCTTCCTAATACACTCCAGTTGCTGCCATTGTTTCACATCCGAGCCAGGTTTCTACGCGGTAAGTATAGGTGAACAAAGTATAGTCCACATGAAAATTACATGAAATTACAAGGTCAATGGCCAAAGTCATTCTGGTGACACATTAACTGTGATACTGTTGAAATAGCGTAACAATCACTAAAGGAATTTGAAGAACCCAAATTTTAGTGAGGGGCAAAATGCACAATCTTTAGAGCTAGACTGATAAATGAGCCAGGCAGGTACATTGGCTCATAGTATACTATACTATATAATACTATCTATAGTGTACAATCTATAATTGTACCCTTTCAAAAATGCCTGTGCATGTTGTATGTCTGTAAAAAAAAAAAAGAATATCGGCTGACATATTGTTATCATATTTTTGCAGCTCTCAAATATTAATATTGGTACAGACATTGGTTGGGAATCTTTTTAATATGTCATGTTGGACAACCCATCATTTGCTCACCAGATAGCATCATCTCACTGCAATACGAAATTAGCGGAAAGATAATCCACCTGTTTGTCAACATTCCTTCTTTGCTGTTTTTTTTATGTTATTCCTAATGTGTTCATTTGCATTAATGGCATCAATTAAATGCTTTAATTGCACATTGTATAAATGTTTAAATGATCCAGCATGTACAGAGCTGTGAAAAACAAAAGCGTTGTTATTTGTTTACTGATGTCTATTTAATGTAAATTCATAGAGCACCGGTGCTTTCCCATATATCCTGCAACCACACAGCAAGAATTGATAACGGCACCTTCCAAACAATGCTGAGGTAAAAAGAAAACACAGAAGTTAATTTTGTTAACTTAGAAGCCTGATTTGCCTTAAGTCCTGCAACCAGTTTTCTTTTCACAGTGTTGCGCATCCATACTTGAGAAAGCAAGGATTGTAATTTTTTGCTGTGTCAGCGTGATAACATGGGGATTCTGGGTTTACACGAGTTTCTTCAGTATGTCCAGTTTGTGGCTTTCTATTCTATTATGAGAGAGCCCAGGATAAGAGTTATGGAGTAGAAGGATATAGCCTGCCAATCTAACTGTCGGAGGCAGTGAGGTCCAGATCTCATCTGTAAGTACCAGCTGGCTAAAAGGGGGACTCTGCACTACAGATAAGGAATAGTGTGACCATAATCCCCCAAATGGAGCTTCCTGTAGCCTCAGGAAGTCAGAAGAAAGTGTGCTCCAGCCAGTCTGCCCATACCCACTACTGTGTCTCTGCAGTATCGCTCTGCTGTAGTTAAATTTTTCATTAGGCATCCTGCCAGTAAAAGTGATGTAAACAAAACGCTCGGAGAAAGCTCCAGGTCTAATCACAATTAGGGATATAATTGCTTACTGGTGACTATTTTCAAAGCAGACAAGTAATGATTTCCAATGTGTCTTAAAAAGCTAAAAAGCAACAGAAGCTGAACTGGGCATCAGTGCTGAGAGGATCCTTTAAAGAAATGCCCTCAAGATATCACTTCTTTTCATTGCGGAAAGCAAATTAATTTCCATGGAATATATTTACACTGCAGGTAATACAATTCTTTTTATTTTCAGTGACATTAAATACACTATTTCAGCTATGAAGTTTAGTCTAGACATATATAGTGTGGTCTTTAGAAGAACAGCAATTACATACAGCATGTGTCCCTTGTCTAACTTTCCACTAAAGTTCCACTAACGGCATTAGATCGTACTTGTTAATTTTAGCTCATGCACTCACAGAAAAAGGTAACTCAGAATTGTAATAAACACAAATGCTTGTCACTGGGGCCGAATCCTATACAAGCAGATTATGGTATCCTTTCTTGCTAACTCACCCTGTTGGACTAGGGAGGAGGTACAGATGGAGACAGTATTGGCACACCAACCAGCAGGGGTCACAGGTGTTCTGACAAGGACAACAGCTTCCCGGCAGTGAACACTTAGTGTTACATAAGGACCATTATCAGGGACTGAACCCGAGTCACTGCTGTTGGAGGAACCTTTTTCTCTGCACCACCTGGACACCTCAGTCAAAAAAGGCAAACATGTCACAAGATGACAGTATAAGGTTTGATTATGTTCACGGTAAACTAAACGTTGCTAACATTACGGAAAGATCATGGTTATGGTCAAAAGAAAGCACTGTTAAACATTGACAGAATGTGGGATGTGAACAGCGGTCACTTGTGTCTAAGTCCTCCTGCCTAACTGGGTTTGCGGCGAAGATACCACTCTACTTACACCTACAGCCACCAGAGGTCCTTTTTAAGAAAACTTAAAAATAGTGTCTTAACAAAGACCGAAAGTCTCTGTAACAGTTACTTTAGTTCAGCCTGAACAGGTACAAACTTGTCCACACAGCTTTAAATACAGAAACCACAAAGGGGAAGTTGGATAATCCCCATTATATCTCATAGTGGAGCTCCTGAATTACGTGTCCATGCACTTTTCGAAGCAATGATACAACGGATATTGGGATTTCGGTAAAAATACATACAAAACATCGTCTCAACAACAGCAGAAAAGAACTAAGTTTAGTTCAGCCGGAACAGGTACAAACTTGTACCTTAAACTACAAGAAACCACTGCATCTTTATAGTGGATAAAAACTTACTTAAAGTTCTGCTTGAGTGTTTAATTTGAAAAAGCATACAACTCTTGAGTGTGACACTGAACAAGCTGGCAAATGTCAAAAGAAACAAAACCTCCTCTTGGGTTGCAGCTTAATGTGTGCAATGGCTTATTTGTAGATAATTAAAGTTACTTGACAACAATTAAGAACAATTAAATCCGTAATGGGTAGGTAATAGATAATCTGCCTGCTGCCGCACCCTTAAAACTCGACACAACACTCAGTCCATAATTACAATTTACGGTATCTTAATAATTGCAGTAAGCTTCAGTGCATGCAGGGCTGAATGTATTGCAAGACACTAAAGTAATCTATTCATTCCTCATCATTAAGCATTATAGTATCTCACTTAATACATTGTTTGTGCCTGTAGGTAGTATATTGTAGGTAGTCCGACATTTCTCCTGGGTTTTGCTCCTTGGATTAAGCAAACTGTAAAACACTTGGGGACTTGCAAACAAGTATGACATTTTCACCCTGAGGGACTGCTTCTATTAAATATTAGCACTGACAGGTGTAGATTTCTCATGGCAACAAATCATCTTGGGAGCTGGTTTCATACATCCATGGGAGCCAGGGCTGTAGCCAAGAAGTCTACCTTAGCCGTGTGCAAGACTAGACCCGGTCCAATAAATTCTGAAATCAATCAGTCAGCCAAAACTGGGACCAGAAAGCCCACCAAAACGTCATAAGCAAATAAATAAGCAAAAAACCAAGTTCCATTAATTTCCTTATGCAAATTTAAAGTTTATGGAAGATGAACAATGACACATTTCTAGTAACTCTGTAGTGTCTTCTTCAACATTTAACTGATAAATCAGAGGGTTAGGCACTATGGCATGCTGGATCATTTAAGATTTGTAGTGTTCATATCATAATACAGTTAATGTGTCACCAGAATGGCTTTGGGTTGTTGATAAGTACCAACACATACTTCATCATATACATGGTAGTATTATTATGTTCACTAAATGTTTATATTGGATCTCCGCTCTGACTAGCTAGCTTCTTTGTTCCACTGTTAAACTTTCACTTTTATATTACTGCCCATCTTTAACCTAGATAAAGCTGTGCCAGAGGCATGTCAATGTTGTTGGCAATTCCTTGGTTGCCGACAGAGGTTGAAAAAGGTTATGAATTACTTAATGCACTGTGTAAATTGTTTATATTGCTGGGAAGGAAATAAACAGAGGTGGAGCAGGTAGAGAGAAATCTATGTGAAGCTCTTGCAATGGGTAGGGGAAGGTTGAGACAATATCCCATAGTAGCTGATGCAAAAGTCCAAATAGGCAAGAAAAGATAGACGTGACATGTCAAGAGTGATTACAACAACACATATATTCACTCCAAAATGCTCAATTGTCATTTATGCAAAATTATATTCAGTTCATATGCTAAACATCATTTATTCTGCCCTAAAAAAATCATATAATCCAAGCAAATGCCTTAAAATGACTTGGGACAAAGCTAGGACGTGCTTCACTTTGACGTCAGCAATCAATGCAGGGGTGTCAGTGTCATCGTGTTCAGAAGGCGGGTGCCGGAGCCGGCAAATTAAAAGTATAGAACGCGAACATGAAAGGTGGATGGGGGAGATGGCAGGCATCAACTCTTCTACAGGTTTCCTGACAGAATACCACAGCTGCCCTCGGGGCACAACTACAAACATGTAATCTTTACAGCACACTGGCCAAAAGGATCTGCTGTTCGAGCATGTAGAAAGAACTCAAGAAACCTTAAATCTACTAATTCATGTACACAGTAAATACAGATTAAAAGTTAATTGCGGTGTTTAAAAGCACAGGTTGTTTTAGCAGCATGTCTTCAAACCAATTTGCGAGGAACGTATGGTGCATTTTAGTGAGTGTTAGTCTGCACTCAGTGCATCACGACGACAGGTGTGTCTTATACATAAACTGCAGAAAAATAAAATATTTCTACTAGAAAGACAGAGAGATTATGAGTGTTTGAAAAGTATTTGAACGCCGCCGCTGGTGTATGTAAATCGATGCCTCCTCACTCCTTTGTGTAGCTGAAAAGACAGACTAGGGTCTGGCTGTCTCTGGAAAGAAGGAGCCGGCATCGTTATGAACTCCTACACTGCCCCCTGTTGGTGATACACAGACATGCACACTGAAGCACAGATAAGAGCCTGAACTGGTTAAGCGCTTATAGAAAATGGCTGGCTGAATGGATGATAGTTACGGCATAAAAAAAGGAAAGATATTCAAACCAAATGTTCTGCTGTTAATGCTGCACCGCTACAAAGCAAGTACCATTATTCAGGCCTTTAACATGGATGTGACCATATATAGGTGTCTCACTTTTAATAAGCTATTGGATGCTACTAGGGTCTCACTTGGCATTTAGATATTAATATAAACAGCTGACAGGCTCATTGAAATGATATTAGTCTTGCAAAAGGCACTGTGCAATAGCGGCATATCTGAAACACTGAAACGCAAACTGCACCTCGAGAGGCTGGAGCCATTTTCATTTTGTGTGGTCTATTGTTGCTTACTGCCTGAGCAGAGTGGATAAATCAAACCAATGGCCTGGGAAGGCTCCTGGTCAGCCGCAATGGGAAGGAGAGGAGGGGACGGCGGGAGTGAAAGCCCACACATTGGAAAATGAACTGCTGTCTTTCAAACCAAAATCCCACATGATGGGAAAGCAGCGAAGTGGCACTACACTGTGACAGCGCCTTGTTAGTGACTTTAGCTTAAGAACTACCACTGCATTTGACTCCTTCTGAGAGGGAGGAGAAGTGGGAAGATGAACAAAAAGAAAAATAGTGTGGGGAGGGTGTGGGGGGCAGAAGAAAGAGAGGTTATAGTCAAGGAGGAGAAGGGAGAGAAAGGAGAGGGAGATATGGCCATGGATCACCGGTCCTCGCTAGTTCAAGGAAAGTTCATTGGAACTCTTGCTCGGATTCATGTCATCTGTTTAGCTGTTCATTGGTCCCTGGGGTGCATCTCTCTGCCTTTACAGTCTGTTCATCTTGACAAAAGGGCAGGAGGCTTATCAAATCTCCAGCAGCCAGGAACAGGTTTCACAGCCAAGTTACATATTTCAAATGAAATCCACAATATCAATTATGGATCTCTCCCAGTACGGACAAAGCGGTTTCAGTTTCGCACACAGGCATATGATGGTTTGGAGACTCTGAAGGAAAAACAACCAGTAATTTGGCAGTCTAATTACAAACAGTGCCTCTGTCAGTGAGTAAGTGGGCATGCAGAACGCTATGAAAAATTGCTCCTTCTGTCTTTGTCCAGATGACTGAAAAGCAATGGGAATAAAACAGAGAGTCATATGTAATTGCTACAACAAATGCCAAAGTGGCAAATGGCTGTTGTCAGAAGGAGAGAGTTTTAGACATGTAAACAGGGAAATTAGGCAGAGGACAGATCATAGACTCAGCTCTCGTGTAAAACTGGATCTGCAGGCTGTATGTATCAATTCTCCAGTGTTATAGTCACTGAAAAATCATTACAAATTGAGCTAATATACAAACATATATAGTCTGCTGTTACACGTGAAGGTCAAAAAATCAAACACTGTGAAAAGAAACACCAGTTTCTAATTAAATTAAGAATTAAAAAGCCTGATACAAAAGTGAATATTAATTGATTTAAAGTCAGTTAAATCACACCGAAAACTTCTTTTTAAATGGTTTTCAAGGAAACGAGGTCAATTTGTTTCAAAGAGGTAGATGATTAGTGTCTGAGCTGAAAGTACATTACTCACTAATTCTGTTAATTCTGTTAAAAGTTATTTTAAGCATTTATAATCAATACTTTTATATTCCAAATAGATTATATAACTACATTTAATAAAAAAAGGATCGCTCTTTATGATGAAGCCACAGAGAATTAACACCCAGCTCTGTAGCTTTACAGGGAGTTTCAGTGTCTTTTAGATGGTTGTTTGGGTTTTACAGCATTACGGTTTTTGGTTCGCCCTCACCATTGTCACTTTTTTGTCGCTGAACTCTGCTGTTTTTTCAGCAAAAAAAACGCCACACATTCGCAGGATCAACTTTAAAGGTGAAAAAAGGTCAGGGTAATCTGTGTGATTTACTTGCTGTAAAATAACCCCTAGAAATATGAAACACATCCCTCTTGATAATTATCCAGCCAGCCTGTTTATATTGTCAGCTTTCCATTTCTTTGCCTTGTTGTGTCTTCTTAAATGTATTTCTTTACCTTATGTAAA
>JAVQJL010015678.1:0-21236 GCA_036024295.1 Nannoperca obscura
CCCCCCCCCCCCCCCCCCCCCCCCCCCCCCCCCCCCCCCCCCCCCCCCCCCCCAATCACAGGACTCCAAAGACAGCTGCAGCTTATAAGGAATGTGAGGGGCCTCAGCCAAGAGAGCAGGCAGGGAAACCATACCATATATGGCAACAGAGGCAGAATCACATTTTTATCAATGAGCAGAGCGGGCATGAGATTGGCTTAACATGCAAAGGTTGCTCTCCCATCCCTGACGCTGCACGGTACGCGTTAGTTAGTGCCTTGTGAAAACAGCACGCAGGCAAACGGGCCTGGAAGTGTCCGTCTTCAAAGGGGCGTACTTAAGCCGTGTAAACAGTGGAGGGAATCTCGGCATCCAGTACGTGATTGCACCGCGGTGTGGACAGTCGAGTGAGTCTGCTGACGACTTTACCGCTTCACTTCAAAACCTCAGAGACCCCAAGCTTTAGTACACTGAGGTTTCAGAGTAGAAATCTATCTTTTATTATTTATCATTTAAAAATACCTCATCCTAAATTCTGCTTCGTTCTGTTGTGGCATTTTTCAGAAGGTCAACAAGACTGAAAGGTGCACAAAATGTGTGATGTTCCACCATTTTCAGAAATAAGTTCTGTTTAACTATCTCAGTGTTCCATCCACGGACACAAGGCAGCTCCATCCCAAAATCAAAGATAAACACCAAAGTCCAGTCCTCCATATAGCAGGCTGCATGTTTCTCCTCCTAACACAACCCAGACCTGCTGTGATTTATCTTGCAGAGTGTTACGAGGCTTTCCTGGATGAGAGGTCAGAAAGGTAAAGTGTAGACTGCTCCCTTTAGTAAGTGGGATAATACTCTACATATTATCTGGCTCTCTCTTCAGTCTGGAGCCCTTTGAAGGACTACTGAGACTTTTTGGTTTAATAAAAAAAAAAAAAAAAAAAAAAAGACTTGGTGCTCAGAACCAAACCACAAGCCCAAAACAGAGGCCGCGCATAGAACAGGCAAAAGTTCAAAACTGTGTTTACAATAGGACAAAGATTATTTTCCACAACTGCTTGTGGGTTTGATTTATTTGCTCTGCTCGTGTGCTTGTCGAGCCTTTTTTGGAGAGATTTCCCACTATATCCATTAGCGACTCTCTATGGTGCTTTATCAGTTCGGTTTTTTATTCGCATTGCAATTCCCCATTAGAAAGCAGACAGTCAGTGAGTCACTAAGACTTCACCCCGAGTGTCACTGTTGCTGAAAGCAGGGGGAGTGGGCTGTGGGCACAGTTACAAAAATGTGTGCATTTCATTTCTTGGATTCACAATTTCGGCCTCACTACTATCTTGCCTCGACACTTTTTAGTTCCCACCTTTGTGTCACCCATGCTCTCCGACTCAGACACTTGGTAGGTGAGATCTGTCTCTTCAAAGCCTGTTGCACTCATGCGCTGGTCCATGGAGGGGTCCGAGCGCGGCGGCGAGTCCGGCGAGTTGAGGCACGTTTGGATCAGGGCCTTGCCCGTCTCGCTTGTGATCATGGGTTGGAGTTTGCGAGTGGCAAAAGTGTAGACGTGACCCGTTTCACTGGCCACGAGCAGCAGAACCTGGGTTCCCGTCAGGGTGGAGAGTTCATAGGCCTAGGAAAGACAAAGAAGAGAGTCAAGCATCTGACAGAGGACAGGCTACGAATTCAAACATCAGAACGATATGGACGCCAATCTTCATCTCATAGGCAAAGTCATCTGTACTAGGAAGGGAATATACGAGATTCCAGGGATGGACATCTGGAAAAAAAGTATCACCACCATCTAAAAATACCCCTATAGTGAACTCTGATGTATAGCACAAATGAAGCTAAAATAACATGAGATAAGGCTCCCAGAATAGAGAGTGTGATAGCTGAGACTGATTGCATTGGCTTGTTGGGCAGTGGGAGTAGTAGAACCCAGCCTCGATGGAGGAACCCTTCTACACACAGAGGTAGCTCGTTGTGAGACGCGGGGCTGCCATTCATTATCCAGCATGTACAAACTCACATTCAAACTAGCCAGTGTAAAGGAAAAGCACAATGAGACTCGGCTCCATTAGACACACACACACACACACACACACACACACACACTCTGAGGCTGCACTCAGTGTGACCTCCTGAGAAAGCCTTTTTATCCAAATGACTCACACATTATGTGGAGGATGCTTCTGGTGTTGTGAAGGCACACTTCCATAACCGTCACCTTGGTGAACACAGTACAGCCGGAGCTCGCTGATAGATGTGTCATTGTAAGCTGCGGCGCAATACTGTGTCAGGCAGAGCAAGGTTTAGAAGACGGATCACATTCAAATTAAAAGGATTTTATTGAGCCGTAATAAAGCCATGCATTCATGCTGATCTACTCCACCATGCTCCAACTCGGTGTTCATCATGGCCGCTCTCAGTCCAATCCTCTATATCTACCGCACAGCACAGAGGCTAATGATGACCAGCTACTGCTACAGCAGCTCAATGCTACACTGCGCTGTTTCACAGGAGCATTTCAAACCTCACTTATGTAGAGCTTTTCGGGCGTGGGCGTGTGGGAACCGAAGAACAGTGTTAAAAGGAATCCCTGGCTGATTGTACAATTCACCAAACTGACCGCTAATGCAGCATTACAGGAGCAGGTAATGAACTACCACACAGCTCCAGTCATCCTGTTCCACTGCCATCTCCCTTGACTGGCTCTGCAGCAGCTACAGAGGGCTCTCGAACGACAGAGCTCGATGTTTGGCCAAAATCCAAAGGCAGAAAAGGATTCATTTGTCAACTTAAGTGTGCTAGGTGGCACCACAAACTAGACCTACACAATGCTTTAATAAGTTTCCCTGCTCTGCTGATTTTCTCATAAATATTCATTACTGCAGGGTGTGTGTGTGTGTGTGTGTGTGTGTGTGTGTTCATTGTCAATTCTGGCTGTAATTGGTTCCTCAGTCACACAAAACATCCTAGTCCAGCCTAAATATCAAATAAAGAAGGAGCATAAGATACAAAAACATGGACGTACATGACATGTGAAGTATGTAGTAACGGTGGCCTTGAGAGGCCTTATTTTCCAGGTTTTATCTTGTTTCGTCTGCTGGTAGTCAGAACACCTGTCCCAAAGCCTTGTGACAACACAGTTGCTAGTTTAAATCCCTGGAACCGCCTTAAAATGTTGTAACGTTGCAAATTCAAAAATTGTGGCTTTACAAATGGAGCTTGCCGATCACTTGATTGACAGAAAATGAATCAACAAAAAGTTTGACATCTACTAATGGTTGAAGCCGATTATCAAAAAATACCAAATACTGGCTTGTTCCAGGTGTTTTTCTCTGATTTACATCACTGTAACAAATGATTATCTTTTAATCATGGATTAAGTCTTCGTTTTATTCGATGCATCATTAAGTATATAAAAGTTCACTGAAAGTTCCTGGTAGTTCAAACTGCTTTTTTTGTCTGACCAACTGTTCAAATCGCCCAAAATACGAAATATGAAATGATAATAAACAGTAAAAAGCACCAAGTCATCACATTAAAGAGCTGCAGCCGGTGAATGGTTGACAAACAATCAATATTTAACATTTGTGTCCATTAACATCTACCAATCTACTAATATATACAGATCATAGCAGGGAAAGCCCAGGTGGCTGCATTCAATCTAGGCGAGTCAGTTTCAGAGCCCTGGCATTGTGCATGTTGGTTCACTTGCAGGGCTCATTGAGGCTACTAAATGGAATGGAGCCACAGCGTATGTTATTATTAACACAAGTGCTTTTCCTGCAATGACGAGTCAAAATGTCTGCCATGAAAACAGCCTATTGAGCGTAATTACAGAAATACCACAAATAAAAACATGCCCTTTTCTGGACAAAAAGTGGAACCAAAAAACAACAACAAAACAACAACCACGAGTATTAATTGAGTGCTGAAACCTGGGGTAACACGTTGCACTGTGCAGGAGTTTACATACATGTAATATAAAGCATATATGACAGGAGAACAAAAAAGGTGTATGCGTCACCCATCACATCCTTCAATATGAAACTAGTCTCATCCTAGAAGCCAGTTTGAGACCAGTCTACTATGAGTCTTCCCACTCCACCCACCTGTCAATTTGTGTGATGGCTGACATAGTGTAGGCAACGATTTCAAAAATCTCCATCCGCGGTGTGTCAAATAGTGTTCATGTTGCCAAGAGCCTACACAAAGACACCTCAGTTTCCACGACAACGGTCTGGGATAAATAAAATGTAAAAAAAAAAAAGAAAAGAGAAATACAGCAGAGTACACAGTACAGGCGTTTCAAAGTAACAGGAGGACAAGTGAAAACTCTGGCACTCTACTAAAGCGTGGCTTACAGGTGTTTCAAATCGTAATGAAAAACTGTCCACAGCACAACGACTGTGCTTCTGCTCACCAGCTGACCTCGTCTCCAAATCATCCACTTTAGATGCCTTGACGCCAAATGTCACAGTGAGACTTTATCTCAGCAGCAACTTTGTGCTTGAGTTGTGGAGTTCCAGTGAAATATTGCTTTGCTACAAAACTTAGTAGACAGTAATGGAGGCAACAATCACTGCCACTCAGCAGGTTCTGTCATCTTTAATGTCAGGTGCTTATGTGCCAGAGCCAACTAACAAAAGTGAAAGCAAGGCAAGCCATCACTGAATGAGGCCTAAGTTCAAGCTTGTGCATAATGCATGCACAGACAGTCCCCGGCTTCTCTCTTCTGTTTGAGTGCTCTTTGACTGTCCTCTGATCTGTTTCCCTGGGGTTTAGTCAGCTGTTGGCACCTACAGGCCCGCTGCTGCTAACCAAGGCATGGCACAGCCGCCTGCAAGCAAAGCCATGCTCCGCAGCGACAGAGAGAACAGCCTGTGCTCTGAGGGCCACTGATGGGAACTACTTCCAACAGTTCTAGGCCTGTCTGTGTGTCTGTGTGTGTGTGTGTGTCTGTGTGTGTGTGGAGGTGTGTGGCCGTGTGTGCATGCATGAGCGTGCCAAATTATCTGGAAATCTCTGTGCTTGTGTCAGGCTTTGCGTGTGTGATAGCTGGGGTGGGTGGGCGAGGTCAGAAATAGAACTGTCATTTGCTCAAGTCTATTTAAAGCCCACTGCCCATCATGAATGTTCTGACTTCCTCACGTCCAGTGAGTCAGTTTGTGCCACCATTGTTTGTCTTAACGAGACAGACATTGATATTAGCTTTACTGCAAGTCAGCGCCTCTAGATGTAACATAGGCCCACTACTCACACTATTTCATGTCTTTATTGTGGTTATTAGAATGACAGTGCAGCGCTTTCCCCGCTGGTGTTATGATTGTACGGGCATTGCTAATTCCATGAATGAATACATGCACAGCAGCATACATTACACTGCAGGTCATACAGGCCAAGTACACTGAAATCAAACGTGTAGTGCAGCTGGATGGGCTCCAAATCACCCGACTCACCTTCTTCATGATGCCGGTCTTCCTCTTGCTGAAAGTGGTGTAACGTCTCAACTTGTTGTCAATAAATTCCATCTTTATCTTCACGCGCCCACGTGTCTTCTTCCCCGGCTTTGCCCCCGCCACCCCCCCTGGCACCATGCCGTAGCCTCCGGGTGCTACTCCGACCTCCTGCCCCGTCACCGCAGCTTCCATCTCCGCTCTCTCCCGCTTCACCCCCCTCCTGCTGTCCCCGAGCGAACCCACCGGGTCCTCGTCGTCTCCAGAGTCCGAGTCATTGTCCGAGCCGCTGCACAGCGGAGCGCACTCTCTGTCCGGGTCGAACCTGGCTCCGTGAGCCAGCACAACTCCCGTGTTTAACCCCACCATGTTGCCCTGGATGGCGGTCTGCAGAGGGGTCCCCCCGGTACCGTTCCCCGGCCTCACGCCTCTCGGACCCCCTGGACCATTAGCCCCCAGCATCCCGACGGCGTCTCTCTCCCCCGGTCGCCCGGCAGCACCGGCACTCTCGCTGACCCCCGGTAAAGCTTGCCCTGCTCTGACCAAAACGGGACGGATCCCGCTGCCCACAACCCCCGAACCGTGTCCTGTGGTACCTCTGCCTGAAGCTGACCCGTTTCCAGATGGTGCCGATCCAACCCGGCTAGGTAACATTCTATTTAGCGATCCGAGTCTGTAAAAAGCAGCCGAAGCAGCTGGAGCGCGTTGTCTCGTCAACGACTGATAAAACGCAAAACACGCCTGGGCCGCAAAATGTAAACAAACCAGGCCAGTTGACGGTTTGGAGACGCCAGGAAATCACCGAGACAAACTTTCGAAAGTGATGCTGCCCCCGAGACCCTTCAACCCCGGCTCAGTTTGGTTCATCCTCCTCCTCTATTTCCAAAACTCCGAGCACTTTCTCAAAAAGGAAAACGCGAAGAGCGCCCTCGATGTCGGTCCGCCACGTCACACAGTCCGCATTGTGAACCATACATAGCGCAAATGTCGGCCTGTTAACATCCATCTGCTCTTTTCTACTCCGTCGATAACGCAATATTGCTCTCCTAAAGATTTAAGGACGCATAAAAACTTTTAATTTTAAAACAGCATTTACGACAGCGGAGGGATATTACAACCCAGGGACTACTTCCCTCCTTATAAAGAGATATGTTTCCTTATTTGGTGCTGTCTGTCCTTATTTGGTGAGTCACAGCGTCGCCTATCGATTGGCTGAGGATTATCTGAATAGCGCTGTCATTGGTCAAAAAGGCACGCTCATTGGAATAAATACCAAAATGGTTGCGCTACCGACAACGTCACAGTGGACGGGCAGAGGCACCGAAATAACAAAACATCCAACTTTTTATACCCCCCAGGCAATACCACAGACTATGTTGGCCAACGTTTTTATGCAAGAATATGTCTTAATATATTAGTGTTGACTGAAAGACTTGAAATGATTCTTCCAGAGGAATTGCTTATTGAGTTCATGATGTTGTACAGTATCGTACTACTGTTGGATATATAAGTTTAGAAATGTTCAGGCAGTCAGATGTGCTTTAGGGCTACTTAGGGTCCCAAAAATTTCGAACAATCGCATGTACATGTTCTTATTTTAATTTGGTTTGTGCGTTGTATACTCATCTCTTTTCACTACAAGTACATCTATCACACACTAATTACCTTAAAAATGTATCGTGCATCAAACTAATCTGCTCAAGAACTGTAACACCACTTTTCACTGTGCTGGCAAGCTGAATGAAGTCTATTATTACATTTTTTTTTACTTGTAAGCACGTTAGTGTAGTTTCCACAATAGGCCCTTTTCGCACCAGACATTATAATTTGTCACAGCAGGAAAAGCACAGGTGTCACTAATAACATTAACAATAACTCTGTTCTACATACAGTGTGGTAGTTTACTGTAATATAAATTTTGCTTTTCCTGCCATCACAAGGAAATCTGTCAAAAGGCACTTGCCTGTGTACTCATACTTATCTGAGGGTTTGAAATGATGCAGTAAACCTGGTACTCCAGGCAGGTGATATCAAATGGCACATATTTGTTGGCAAAATGCCGGCTCAGGATGGTTGTGGTTGTGGTTGTGATTGTGCCAAATGTAACAACAGACACTGAATGAGAAAAATCTAACATATTAACACTTTAAAAGGGCCACATAAGTGCGTTAAAAATTAGCTTTGAGCATTTGAAAAGCAGTTTTTCCCCACATGGTTCTGTGTGCAAATCTGAAGTCGTGCCTCTTTATCCATCATTGTATACTCACAGCAGACCACCAAGCTCCCACAAAGGCTGCAATGTAAGAAGACCTCTCACAGTCAAAGTCTAGAAGACCCACGACACCAGGGTGAACTCAGATATCTACAGTGGACTGCTGAAGTTGCCTGTGGGCACTAAATAAAAATGCAACATTTTAAATAACAACATATTTATCAGATCAAAAGGAGAACATTGTCACTAAACCAAGACAACATGGACTGATATGGGAATCCTCTTTTGCAGCTATAAAAGGCCATGTTAGCCTGTTCAACTGTAAACATAATTATATGGACAAAATATTTGGCAGGCATTTAAGGTCAGGTTTGAAAAGACCTACAGAATATATACACCTCCCTCTAGTGGTAAATGAGAGAAGTTTGGGGATTAACAGTAACATGTAGGCGCTTTGTACTTACAGGCAGCTGTTATTTACACAGCATGGAAATCAACTTGCAGAGACATGCTTGTGGTAGGTAATCCACCTCAGTGAACACTTTGTCACCTTTATTTTTACTGAACATTTTATTGTGTGGTAGCAGGAGCTGTCATGAAAACGCTTCAATCGGCTTATAAGTGGCAACATTGTGAATGAAAGAAGATTCAACTAATTCCTGAGGAATAATCCTTTTCACTGGAATTTGGTTTGAATACCCAACAACATGAATAAAGTGTGTTTAACCAGTCAAATACCTAATTAGGAGTTTTCTTAAACTAAACTTAAAAATTGTCCCTGCTTGCAACTGCATTACCTCACACATTTAGACTAAAAAGCAAGTTCAATGTGATTTATTAACCATCTCAAAAAAGTTAATTTAAATTATTTAAAAGCAGATTGTCATACCAAACAAAAAGGGAACCAAAAAACCCCACAAACCTAAAACTAAATATTTTGGAAAGTGCCACCGATGTGGTTCTTGAACGTGTGTTGCTATCAGTATGAATCACAACACATTGGGTAAAAACACTGAACCTTTATTGACAGCAGTATGTATACTTTAGTATATATCTGTGATTATTGTGAACACTTGCTGAAGCAGATTAAAAAAAGAGGTCTAGGTGTGAGTGCCTAGCATTCATAAAAACAAAACATTACACTAAAAACGACGTATAAAAACAAGTTCATAAACAAAGGCCATTGCAGTTGATTAGATAATGTAAAAAAAAAAAAAAACCCAAAACAGTTAAGATAATCCTTCATTTACCAGGCACTTAAATGAGTACTGGTGACCAGCAGTCACTCTTTTGATGACGTTTGTACTTTGTGTTAGCATATTCAGCTGGTTACCAGACTGAACGCATATTGAGATGGACCATAGAATGAATACATAGCATCAGAGAAGTACCTTCCCATTATAAACAGTTTACAAAAAAGACAGGACCTTCATCATAAATAAACAGGCACCTGCATGTCCTACTACACAACGTGATAAAGATAAAGAGGGATATTCTTTTAAGTGAAGTTAGTGCATGGCTTCTACATTATGTACACATTGCCTGGTGTGATGGTCCACTTTGCAGCATTGCACAAAAAAAATTGGACCGAGAGGGAAACTGTGATTGGACCTCTGAAGAAATTATGTCGCAGGTTAAACACAGTGATAGGCTGCACCCCTGCAACTGACACAACATGATCATGTTAATGTGGTGTAACGGGGTATTATTACCCATTGGTGGTGACCAATAAGCACCTTAAAGTTAATACAAGAACAGAACACACTCATAAAAACGTACAAAGCCCACACTGGCACAATCTCATCTATTCAACATATTTCCTATTAACTTGATCTTTTTTTTTATGTTCCTGAAGTGTTACCATAACACGCATTTCTTTTTCCACACGTTTCCTCGGGTCGCAAATCACATAACAGACAACGAACCTTCATACAAAAACCCGTTCCACTTCTTCTTTGAACGTACACTGTAGCATGGGAACAGTTCAGTGGCGCACACACGTACACGCACGTACACGCACACACACGCACGCACACACACACACACACACACACACACTTTGGAGGATTGTGGTGGGTCCTTGTTGGACAGAGTAGCTGGGGATGTCCTCCAGGATTAGGGTGGCAGACTCAGGATGCAGCTGGTTGGATTTTATATTCAAGCAGACCAGTTGAAACGATCTCCCTCAACACACTCCACAACGCTCCCTTGAAGTCACACAATCTCCCACTTTCCCTTCAATATTCTTTCTAGTTTCATGAGAAAACACTGAAGACTTGACAGAGAAGGGAACATAAATTCCGTGGCCAGTGAGAGCACTGTATCTAACACCCCTACAAAGCAGTTGGAGGTCTGGGTGAGCTCTGGTGTGTGTTTGTGTGTGGAGGGATAGAGGCACTGAGGCTGTGAAGCTCCATGAAACAGAGCGGCCGCAGACAGGCAGGCGGGGTCACAGTGGAACCACAGACAGTGACTCGAGGGGGGGAGGGTCATCCATGCTGCGGTTAAGGCAAACGTAAACTCCTGGCACTGCTCACAAGAAGCCTTTCACACAAACGTGAGTGCGTTTCCACTGATATAGCAAAGAAGTCTTATCCACATGCCCACTGTTTGAAATGCATATACAAAAAGTGTTTTCTCCTCAACCCTCTTCCCTGAAAAGTGTGAGACTAATAATCCAGCATTCCTGTCTTTATTTTGGGGGAAGGATGTTGGCCAAAGTTCCCCTGGGGGGTTATGGGTGTCTCAGACTTTGCTGTCAGAGGGCAGCTCTCCCAGGGCGTGGACGATCTCAGTGAAGGAGGGGCGCTCTTTGAGGCTTAGTGCCCAGCAGCGAGCCATGAGCTTGTAGATTTTGGAAGGACATCCGTCTGGAACGGGCAGCTTCAGCTTCCCTGTCTGCAGAGCTGGAGGACCAGCAGAGAGAGGGTGGTTACAACAAATCAGAAACATGGACACACATTCGCTTGTTGATTGAAACATTACGTGTTGTGAGATTGAGTGACTTCCCCAGACAACTCATTACATACCACCTCTGTAATTTATATTTAACTGACCATTCAAACTAATCTAATGACCAGTAGGGACCTGTTTTCCCCTGAAAGACCTTCACATCTTGTGTTCTGAATCAGGACATGGACTAAAAATAAGTCGCTAAAGCATCATACTGACCTTCTAGCACCTCATCATCGACGAGTTTGGTGTATGGCATTTCCCCATGGCTGAACACTTCCCACATCAACACTCCAAAGGCCCACACATCAGACTTGGTGGAGAAGTCGTCCTCAAACACAGACTCTGCTGGGAGCCAGCGCAGCGGGATCCACGCCTGTCTGTAGTGGAAGTACTCGCTGCATTCGTACGAGAAATGACAAGGAGACGGAAACAACTCGATTTAGCCAGAATTCTAAACCATTTATTGTAGTTGGTGATTGTTATTAAATCAAATGGGACCTGTTGTAGACGTCCTTGCTGAGGCTGAGCGATGACACTTTCACACGCCTCTGAGTGTTGATCAGGCAGTTTCTGGCGGCTAGGTCTTTGTGAACGAAGCGGTGATTGGACAGATGCTCCATCCCATGAGCCACCTGGGCACAGATGGAAACCTGAGGGGAAGGAGAAAAATACAAAGCAAAAAAAAAAGCTGTCACGGGGAAGTCACTTTGACACACACACACACACACACACACACACACACACACACACACACACACCAGATGATAACAGAAGTGTGGGCTTGGAATAATTCGACATCTTAGAAAAATGTCTCCTCTGGTTGCCCAGCAACCTCAGTGATGACAAGGCTCTAGGAAGCCACCGGCCAAGAAATTGTCCAGCACATAACCCCCAGTAAAACCATGGCTTCTAATGTCTACACTTTGGCTTTTGTACGGATTAAAGAAAGACAACGTTTTGGTTAATGAGCTTTAGAGGAGCTGCTAGGTGGAGTCTTTTACCTTTGGACAGAGCCAGGCTAGATGTCTCCCCACGTTTAGTCTTTATGCAAAGCTACGCTAACGGTCTCCCGGCTTCATTTTTAGCATTAAACATGAGAGTGGTATTGATCCTCTTACCTAACTCTCAGCAAGAGAGCAAATAAGTGTAATTTTCAAAATGTCTAAATAATAGGGAACATGATCTCACAAGGAATGGGAACAGCCGAATTTGCACAAAAACAACAATCTTTGTATGTTTAATATAAATATATTTCTGTCTTATTATTTGCTTGTTAGGTGACGTGCAGGATGCTGTGAGCTGTCAATCATGGTACAACATTCAGCACTTACTTTGGTCTTGGTGCTGATAGGCTGCGATTTGATCTTGTCATCTTTGCTTTTGGAAATTCTCAGGAACTGCTTCAGGTCTCCCTGGTGTGATTCAAAAAAGAGAGCATTATGTCAGGTAAATAAAACCTAATCTCTTCAGTCCTTGTGTGTGTGTGTGTGTGTGTGTGTGTGTGTGTGTGTGTGTGTGTGATTACCAGGTCATAGTACTCCAGGATCATGTAGTGGGGCTCTGCCTCCCTGCACAGGCCCAGCAGGCGGACAACGTTGGGGTGGCTGAGCTTGGCGAACATTTCAGCTTCGCGGCGGAAGTCGAGCTGGAGCTGTTCATCTCTGCTCTGCAGGCTCTTCACCAACACCACCGTCTCCTCCTCGCTCTCCTCGATGCCCTTAGCTTTGCATAGCAGCACCTCACCAAACTCCCCTTTACCTGAACAAACATTGGCACACCACAGAAAAGATGCTCACAAATCACATCACATATCTTGTTTTATTGTTGCCGCTTTAAGATCAGGTCACTTTCTATTACAGCAGAGCACACGGACATTCTTTGTCAGTTAACACAAGAGAAATGTTTAATTAGTTTACCTAAAGTAGTGATGGTTTGTAGGTTTGCTCGAGGAAAGTGGAGCTTATCATTGTTGACATGGCTGTGGCGTTTCTCGGTTGTTGCCATGGTACCCATGTTGGTGAGTGCCACCTCCTCCTGGATCTCAGCGGTGGTGTGGCCGTTTTGTTGAACAGCCCCTCCTGATAAACACAACACACATCAAAGGTCACACATGCAAATCTCAATGGGCATTAAAGGGCACTGTGAATGAGACATGTGTATCCAAATAGAGTAAAATATAGTCATCATTGTCTTGTGAAAAACAAACAAACAAACAAAACCAACAAGTGTTGCTCTGCTCAGCCAAATTTAAGACAACTGTCAAAGAGGAGGGTTAACAGAGAACAAGATTGTATTAAATGTGGAGTAAAAATGTTGTATGAGAAAAAAAGACTTCGACTGTACAGTATGTGCTATATATTAATCTTTATAGTACATTGTTTTTGCAATTACTGTCACTTTGGAATAATCACTACGCATTCATTTATTGTTATATTTCCCAAGAACCATCATCCACAATTAGTTTAGATTTGTTTCCAGCTGTTAGAAGCTCCTCATTTCAAACCCACACAAAAAAAATTTGAAATTGCGTCACTCTTCACATTCCACTCAAAATGTGCTCAGAGTGAGTGTGTACTGCAGAATTGGGGCACAGCTAGTCAATGAGAATGTGTGTACTTGTTAAATGCAATACCCAGGATAAACCCAGGATGGCAGCAAATATCCTAAACGCTTTGAGGACCATGAAGTTGAGTCAATATCCTACATACTACTCACACAGCCTCCTGGCTTTCAGCGTGAAACCCACATTCATTAACGCTCCTTTCCATCAAACATTCATACCGTTCAGACACTCCATCTCTGGCTCCTCTCCGTCCTGGCCTTTCTGCAGTCTTTTGGCGTTGCGTCTCTTTTTGCAGTAGAACATGAGTCCCAGCACTACGATGATGTACGCCACGGCTGCACCCACTGACAGGCCGATGGTTTGGATCATCTTGTAAGGAGCCTTGTCCCCGTCTTCGTCAATGGAATGCACTGGTTTTTCTGTTGGACACAGGCAGCAACTCTGGTTAAACAAGATGCTCTGAAAGATTTCAGGATGTGTTGTCTTTAACACATCAAGTCCTTAATCAAAACCACAGATTGTAACGTCTTTCAGTACATTTTGTTGTTTTAGATCCAGATTTAGCATAAAGGCTAAGCAGATAAAAAAAATATCAAGACCAGGCTTTTGAAAATAAGAGGTTTGCAAATATGCTGATCAATTTGAACCAGATGTGTTTTACTGTGAACCAAGTCCACTAGTTATTATTTGCAAATGGCAAGCCCTTATCTGTTTAAAATATTAAAAGGTACTTGCATTGAATGTTCGCACAGTTACCACTCTGGCTTTGTTTGTTTTGTTTGGTGCCGTCACGGTGACCCTGACAAGCTACGATAAACGACCATCCTGCTACTTTGGAAGAAAATATGTTGGTGTGGGACACTAATGCAAGTGTGTGACTGTCATTTTCAGCTTCAGTCAGCACACAAGGAGCCACAGAGTGTGAAGCGTTATTAGATGTAACGTCTGCCCAATCCCATCACCTCAGTGACAGCCGTGGCGTCAGAGATGTGGCTGTAGTTATTAACCTGTCGGGATGGATGACAGGCAGAGGGTGAAGGTTTAATTAATGCCTTCATCCTTTACTTGTGATTATGGTTTCACGCCCCATGTGTTCACCTTTGTTCCTGATAAAGGAAGCCTGTGTAAAGTTGTGTGTCTGTGTGTGTGTATTAAACTCACCCACTACATACAACTGAGCCACACGGTCTTTGATGCTGCAGCTGTTTCCTGCAACACACGTGTATCTGCCGGTGTCGTCTGTGGTGACTTCTGCAATCACCAAGGAGCCGTTGGGCAGCTTCTGGAACCTGGAAGAAAGTAGAGACAGGACGGATGAAGGTGGAGGTTCAGGACTCACAACAAAACAAGAGGGAGGAAGGAGGCCAGAAAGAAAGGCCAGACAGGCTCCACATAACCAGATTCACCTTTAACTTTCTAAAATTCACATTTTCTGCGATTAGTTTTGAGGAACAAATGCACGACAACAGAATTCCTCGTTCTGAACAGCTAAAATGTTTATGTCTGCTCGCTTTAAAGTTTACAGTTCACTCTGTTTACATGTAGCATGTACAGTATAGACTGATGTACTGGAGATGATTTGAAGTCCACGTCATATACACAATGGGCATCATGCATCTTCTTATCCACATTCTCTCTTACTTTTTTCTAAGGTTTGCACGTCCAACGTTCCAAGTCAAATTCAGTAAACCCTCTTAACTGCACAAAAATCATAAATTGCCATTTATGGCTGCTTGCTCCACTTAGACGGGAGGCGTCGAGGGGATAGAGAAGGACGACAGAATATTAGACTGTTCATGTAGGTGATGTTACAATGTCAGATGACGTTCATCTGGACAGCGACCTGCATAAAGACCCTGAAGCAGCTGCTGGAGTGAGAGAATGTTCCTACTTTTCCTACTAAAGTTTAGGTTGCCATGCCAAAATATGCCAATAAATCCCCCCCAAAGCCACTGTGATGATATGTCGAGTAGAATTTTTTACTTTTTCATTTTAGCTGATTTTGGTAACATATCTAAACTCCAAATTCTCCCTGTGCAGGGAGGCAGGTACGACAGGTCTGGACCGCTCGTGAATTTCGTTTATAGAGAAAGAACAAGAACATTGATGAATGTGACAAGTTCTCTTAAATCTCTTCCATGCCACTTAACAACAAATCAGTTTGCATGAGACATTCTTGCATGGGGCCCATTCTATTCAGGTGAGTAATACTATATTAGCACAAGCTAAATCTAATCTGAACACACTTCGATTAACTGCAATCAATCCTGTTTGGAACCTGTAATCACAAACTGTCCTAATGCATGATGGTTGAGTTGTATCACAGACACATTAAATGTGTCATTTACCTCCTGTTCTTACTGATGTCCAGCGTCTTGTCTTTGACCATCCAGTGGATGTGGGGCTCGGGGTCGCCAGTGGCCTGACAGTGCAGGATGGCTGTGTGTCCTTGGTACACTGTTGTATTCTCTGGCTCCACCTTAAAGCGAATGTACACTATATGTGCACAAATACATGGACACACACATACAAGATCATTAACACAGCACTTATACCACAGCTGGGCCATAACATTTCCTTTACATACACACTGTGGTGACCGTGGTTAACATCCTCTCAGTTACACTCTACAACTTTCATTACTGGCCAATAAAAAGGCCACCAAGTACACAATAAAAGCTCCTGTTTGCCACTTGATGAGAACGATCAATGACTAATTAAATTACCCTCATATGTACTGACACCACAAGTACTCAATGTGGGACTGATGACTAATATGGTGGCGTGACCCTTTCTTTCATAATTCCCCACTTCCAGGATGATGAGTGAGCGGTTTACCAGCCACAGTGAGGGTCACCAGGGCTCTGATCTCCCCCTGGAGGCTGTTGGAGGCAATGCAGGTGTAGTTGCCGGCATCGCTGCGGGTGACTTTGGTGAAGTGGAGCTGACCGTTCCTCTGCTCCACGCTAGGCGGCAGCTCTCCTCCGTCTGCAGGGGGAGACAGAGAGACACGCAAGGGACAAGAGTGGGGGGTTAAGAGGGCTGAGCCTGGTGCTGGTTAAATCGGCTCCATCATGGCAAAGGCAGATGAAGGGCGGAAATGATCCATGATGACAAATCTTCCTCTCACTCATTTATTATCTGATTTCAGCTACTGCGCGCTAAGATTAAGCCAGCAGGCGTGCTCACCTGCTTTGGTCCAGCGAATGGTGGGGCTCTCTCTGCCTTTAGCTGAGCACTGGATGGTGATCTTGTTATCCAGCTCCAGGCACTGAGCAGGCTGGGGGGTCGGGGTGAACTTCAGCTTCTCTGAAACACAAGTCAAAACACCACACGCACGTTACATGTGTAGTAAACGCGGTGGCACATGTCAAAGCCTCTTTTTGTGCAACTCCCGCTGCAGATGAAATGACACGCAAGCTGACGCAAATCATGTTCAGACACATTCAGGGAAATGTGGCTACATGCACACATGTAGACTGAAAAAGTGAGGTCTATCAGAGGCTGAGATCATATGAACAGAGACTGGCCAGACAAAATAGCCACATGTCAGGATCTATCAAAGTAATCTTATAGCAGCAGAGCTACCCTGAATTTATCATACAGATTATGTGTTAAAATGGAGGCAAGAATAAAGCTGCTGTGCATGAGACATATTTTACACCTCTGTGGGTGTCCTGCAGGCCCATAGACACAACATGGACATGCTATTCCTATTTTAAGAAACACACACACACACACTATCTTTCAGTCAGTCAGGGGGATAACTTAAAGTACACGCTCAGTAAGAACAGTATCAATGTATATGTTGATCAACTGAGTGATCCCCTTGCAGCTTACCAAGCACAATAACTCTAGCTTGCCCAGACAGTCGGCCGCCTGCAGTCTTGGTTTCACAGCCATATATCTGTCCGTCGTACACCTCCACATTGTTGATCCTGAGGGTGCCGTTAGGGAACAGCTTAAAAAGAGAGTCCTTGAAGAAAAAAAAAGAAGAAAAAGTTAACAATTTTAAGTGAAATTCTCATCACAAAACATCAAGAAGATATTATGTTTAAACTGCCAGGTGGAGATAGAATGTATATCACAATAAGACACTAATATCTGTGTGTGTGTGTGTGTGTGTGTGTGTGTGTGTGGGTTGTGTTTGATAACTGACCTCTGGTGTGAGCATGTTGTTGTTGCGGAGCCACGTGACTTCAGGTTCAGGGTTGGCCTGAGCGTGACAGTGAAGGTAACCTGGCTTACCCTCCTCTAAATGGCTGTCCTGAGGCCTCATCACCCACACTGGGGCAGCTGGAGACACACAGACACACAGACACACACACACGATGAGTACAGACGTTTTATACGTACCCATAAAGTACATACATAATAGCTCTTCAGCTACATTGCAGTCCCTTGCAGGAAGTGTTAATGAGCTTGGCCTATCGGTCAGTGTAAACATAGACACCATTAATAATCCCTGTGTATCTGGTAGATGGTCCCAGAGTTCCCACCATGCTCCTGACATTAAAGAACATGACTTACTGTAATATGAAAGAGTGCTTTAGTGACATGCACTGTTAAGTTAGCCCTTAGTGGCTCTGAAAACACTAGATCCTACATTTACCATAATGCAATGTGATAGCATCTTTCAATAGATGCCCCCGCCCCCTAAATGCCCAGTTCTTGCAAACCTCACATGTCCAGTTTGTAATGCAGGCTTTCATGTTTTTCAAACTTAATAAAACTTTATACAACAGTTTCCATGAGTTGTTCTCCTTGTGAAGAGTAAACCACACTTAATGTGTGAAGTATCCCTTTAAAGCTGTCTGCGCATGACTCACTGGCCACGGTGAAGGTGACCTCCTGTGTTCTGCGTCCCGCCTTGTTCTGGGCCACGCAGGTGTAGGTGCCTGAATCTCCTTCCTCTGTGGGACTGAAGACCAGATCCAGGCCATCCCGGTACACTCTGCCCTCGTTGGGCACCCGCTGACCCCCTCTCTCCCACCAGACCTCGGGCTCAGGTCTGCCGCGTGGGGCGCGACAGCCTACCCGCTGCAGGGTGTCCGCCGTGAAGACCTTCGACATCTTGCCAAGCATGTCGTCTATCTCTGTAGCAGAGAGCACACAGAGCAAGGTCATTTTCAGCACAAAGTAGCAATTTGAATGCTGAAATTAATTTCCATTTACACAAGACCCTTGGTAATCATCAATCGGTCTTCAAAGCCAATGAAGCATTACTGCAGCCCCGAGCACACTTAATTCCAACTCACAGTTCTGTTCACAGATTTCCTGTCTTGTTAGGAAAAGTCCTCTGATTTGTGGCGTGGGTCACAGTAATTAGAGAACAAAGCGCACAGTAGGAGAGCATATAGGTTGTATGGGAATTAACTAGGTCTTGGGGTCATATCAAAACTGGCAGCTCCTATACAGAACGTTGAATGTGATCTGTGGTACAAAGACTCACAAGACCCCCCACAACTGTGTGGTTTAATACCGTGTGTCCCAAATGGAAGTCATTAATACTTTATTGACCGACAACGCTCTTAAAGCTGGTCAGTTACTACAACCTTCTATGAGCCTAAGATCTAAATCAATTAATGAGAACAGAAGAAAATACGCATTTCTCAGCAGATGAAAGAGAAGTCGAGCTGGGAAATGAATGACGGGGGCTACAACGGAGTGACTGTTTAAACTTGTCCCTGAATACTGAATTCTACTGTGACACAATCCCCAATAAAGCCTGTAGGGATTACCATCAGATTAAGTGAATTAAGGTATTTACATGGAGCTGTGGTTCACTGGGTTAAAACTGCAGATACAGTCGTACATCGTTAATCCAAAACCCTTTGAGAAAAGGGGCTGTTAGAGAGGAAGAAAGTACTTGGGACTCTGAAACGCATTGAAATTCCAGCCCTAAGCTTATTCAAAATATTTGACTTGCATGCACTTGCATTTGAAAATGCTAGCTGATTAGTAAGATGTGAAGATATTACAGCTTGTCCCTGTTTTAAGCTCAAACAGCCATTTAAAAAGCAACTTAAAAAAGGAGCTCTCTTTGGAGTCATGGTTAGGCAGGAAAGAGTAGGAGCTGTTATGTGTGATAGTAAAACAACTTTGATGTGTCTGGACTTGACAGACATTGTTTTCCTTTGTATGCGTCAGAACATCACCTTTATGCACAACCACAAACTCATATTTGTTTTAGTTCTGATGATTTCATTTTAAAGTGGTTTAACACACCTGCTCATTTAGAAGTAGTAATTTCTGACAAGTACATATGGAGTGAAAATCATGGGGGCTGGTCTAATGACTTAACATGTCACAACCTCATAATTACACTGCTTGTTAACCTGTTTGAGTCATACTGGTATGTTACTTTTGCTGCTTGTTAAGCCCGGTGCTGTTTGGGGAGAGCTTGTTGAGCTAAACAAGCTTGGCAAACGGCCGGACTGTTGGAGGAAATAATATGGAGGGGAAAATGCTCCAGCGCAGTGTGTGTAGTGGATACAGCTGGGACGGATGTCAGTAAGGGAATGTGATTATCATTGGAGAGATCTGGCTCTAAGTGAAAGAGCCAGAAGAAAAAGAAGGGAGGGGAGAGCATAACGAGATGAAGGGGAGGATAAATATGTAGCCCAAATGCCCCTCTCACTATCCAATTACAGAATCACAGGAGTTTGCACTGCAAATATATGTGTGTGCGCATTTGTGTGTTAGTGCGAGTGTACCAGCTATGAGCAGGGAGGCCTCCAGTGTAACATGGGACCCTCTGAGGCCACGGCCAACACACTTGTAGTTCCCGGTGCTCCTGGGCTTGACCTGGGTGATCAGCAGTGTGCCGTTGGAGAACAGGATCAGACTGTGGAGAAGAAATACATCAATGAGTTTACACTTCAGGTTCAGCTCATTCAGACTGTCTCACCATCACTGAGCAACAACGTCATCTCACACGCTGAGAGCACTACAACGGACCAGCGCGTGTAACTCCCCCACACCCAATAGATCTCGCTCAGGTGGCATCTGAAAATTATTCTCAGCATTTGCTTTGACCTGCTGGGACGCTCTGCCACACAGGACAAGAGAATGAGTGCTAGAAAAGTTGGGCTATTTTAACATAGGCCTACTTTTTTGTTCTTGGCATGTTACCATACTCTATCTGAATTGCCCTGATTCACCAAACCCAAGCCATCTGCTTCTCCAAATAGGTTAAAGTAAATGCTTTTTTTTTGTCTACAGAAGACAAGGACAGGCGTCCTAGATAGTGAGTTCATTTTAACAAATCTTGTGCTTTATGAGGCCCATCCTGATGCCAGGCCCCTGGCCTCTGGCAGGCTAAAGGGAGTATCAGTGCCAGTGATGGACAGGACGAGAAGTAATTAAGGGCTGACCTTAAGCCAGCTTCAGGGATGACCGATAAGGAGCTGCATATCCCACACAGCCAAGAAATCAGCTCCACAGGCCGGTCAACTCATCACGGCTGTATGATAAAGTCATTATAAAGCCCATGGGGAATGTGGAAATGTAAAGCGGAGAGGAATAAGTCAAATGTACTGCTGGATGCATTTAGGTTGCTGCCTAATTCCTGAGAAGAGTTTTCCAACCAGGCCCATCTGGTTCTGCACTGGGTTCCCTCAGGACGGGTGATATTTCTGTGTCATCTCTTCTCTTCTTCTCTGTTCAATAGCGGCGGGGAAATGAGCTGTGGAAGCTTGTGTATGTTTCCACCCGAGAGATGGAGAACAAGTCTGCGGAACATTACTTCACTCTAAAATAAGCACAAAACAAAATGAACATCTTTTCATCTTTATGGGATCCTACGCAGAAAGAATTGGTGTGGTTTGATATTTTTGCCCTCAGAGTTATTTGACACACGGGACAGAATATCTGCTGTCTTCAAAAACAGCCTGGAGCTTACCCTGGTATATTGTTTCTTGGTTTCACAGTTATGAAAAACAATCTCCATCAAAAATACACTACCGTTCAAAAGTTTGGGGTCACATTGAAATGTCCTTATTTTTGAAGGAAAAGCACTGTACTTTTCAATGAAGATGACTTTAAACTAGTCTTAACTTTAAAGAAATAC
>JAVQJL010015680.1:0-26782 GCA_036024295.1 Nannoperca obscura
AATGCGCATGTGCGGCCAAATGAACGACTTACTCAGTCTCTGAGAGGAATAGTTCACATTAGTTCATAGGAAAGAAGTAGTTCATTGAACTACTTACTCATGAACTACACATCACTACATGACATGCAGTCCCACTTCTCAAAATAATAAGTACTGAAATAAGTTTAGTGCAAGGGAAGTAACCGCCAGTACTAACACTACTATTATAACCACCATTATACTATGGAAGTGTATATATCTATATATTGCACATTTCTGTCGGTATTGCACGCCAGTGTGGCAGTTTGTGTACTGGTCTACCAGGGTCTGTGGCGGTTGTACAGTCTGATTGTTCAGGATCATGGCAGAAGGTCACGTGACCAAAAAGCTTTTGAACTTTGAAATATTGAAAAATTCATATCAAATAGCATGAGAAAATAAAGGATGTGCAACATTCACGGACAAATGTTGAATAGTTTAGAATCGTTTTGACATTTATAGCTCATGTGGTTGAGGATATATTGTTGTTTGAATACTGCTATCTGTAATTTACTAACTCCCTAACTATCCGCCGGTAGCGAAGACCGCTGCGGTGTGGTGAAATTGAGTGTTATAACCCAGGTAGGGCAGGCAGGTCGGTGGCTGCTCAGGCTGCTACCAGAAATGCCACTGCTAGGTGCTCCTCCTAATGCTTCTTTTCAAAAGTAGGGGACATCGCTGTTGGAGCAAGGCATGTATCTATTGATCTTTGCACTCTGATGTCGATCAACCAATAGCAAAGGTTGACCCCATGACGCCTATTGAAGGACAGGCTCCCTCATTTGAATAGTGAAGCATCGCAGCAAGCACACACCGAAATGTTAAACGACCAAGAAATGTAAATGAAATAAAATGCAAAACGGAAAATAATACATAGATAAATACAGAAATATCTATTTATGTTACATTTTATCAATAAACGAATGCCTATATTTATTGTTAATACTATTTTTGGTGCAGTTAATGGCATCTCAATTCATTTATTGACTCATTTATTGTTAATTATGGCAGTTTCGGTCCTCCATACAACCCCACAACAAAGATGCATAGGGTTGGCTTTACCACGATCTCCTTAACTCTTGATCCCCTTCTGCCATGATCCTGCGGCGGTCAGACAGTACAACCGCCACGGACCCTGGTAGACCACTACACAAACTGCTGCTACCACACTGGCATGCAATACTGACAGAAATGTGCAATATATAGAGATATATACACTTCTATAGTATAATGTTGTTAGTACTGGCGGCTACTTCCCTTGCACTAAACTTATTTCAGTACTTTTGAGAAGTGGGACTGCATGTCATGTCCATGAATTGATTACTCAGCCTGGGCATGAAGGCCCGCCCAAAGCCATTTGATTGACAGCTTGGCCCTACAACTAAAACTAAAACTAAAACAAAAAGGAAAACAAAAAAGGAAAAGGAAAAAGAAAAAAGAAAAGGAAAAAGAATAAGGGAAAATAAAGGGATAATTTTTATTTATTCTTTTATTTTTTCTCTTTATATTTCCACATTTATTGTTTTATTCTTTTACAGATTTTTTCTTTTTTGTGGCACTCCTATCGCTCCATAGTTTTTCATGATGATTGACAATGTCTTGATATTCAAGGATTAATCTTCCTCATTTCAGAACGAATGTGAAACTGCATTAGAAAGTTCAATTAAATAATTCACATGATGAATGTTTCACTGAATATAACATAAGCTTGGTAAGATCAGTAGTTGGTAAAATTTAGTTTTTACTTCTATATTGCCAGACCAGGTTACAGCTGGTTACAGTTACAGCTGGATGCATTTATTGGTTGTTGAGAGGTGTGTGTGTGTGTGTGTGTGTGTGAGGAGGGTTTACGGTGGTTGTGTGTGTGTTTGTGATGAAAGAGAACATGGCTCCAGGATTCCACCCATGCCTCCTCATTATCGAGAAGTCTTGAAATAGCTCCATGTACTTTTCTGGCCGCTTCCCATGGGAGGATTGGTTTTCACCTAAACTCCTGACCCCGACAATGGACCACAGGTGGTCTTCTGTAGTCTGAGGAGAGGGCAGAGAGGACGAGACAGGGCTGTAAAAGAAAAGATGTGGCAGGTGTAGAAGAAAGGGGAAAGGTTCAAGGGGTAAAGGAGGAGACAATTTTGATGTGAGACTATAACAACTTGCTACATTTACTCTACAAACTTTGATTTACATTTGATAGACTTTCTTTAAAGTAATGGCACTATATAATTCATTTGACATCCATTGTATGGTTTACTTTTCTTATTTCATACCTTTCATTACACTCTGTTTCTATTAAACACATGTAACAGCCATACACCACTAGATGGCCTCACAGTTTAATTTGAACTTTTCTTTTAGGGTGGTAAAAGGAAATGTTGAGAGTCTAACTTTGAACAACTAGTTGAGTTAAAGACACAGTCTTACCCTCTCAACCCAGTCTTTCTTTTCTTTCTTTTCTGTGAATACAGCAGTTCATTTGATATTCATGATTAAACTGTAAATACAAGCACTAATATTATAGAACTGGTATTATTGAGTTTGTAACCAGATTAGATGACATTATACATGTTTACCTTAATGCTGTGAATAACTTTTCTTATCTTATTTTCTCACATTTGTCTTGTTTTACACAGGGATATGGGGGTAGAAAGAGAAAGATGGATGGCTGTTAGTGCTATAAAATGAACAAAACTATCCAAGATTAATTTGCCTCAAATCCCTCTTCAGAAAATTTACCTTACCTTTTTTACTAGATATCGTTAACAACCTGTAAAATAGTGACAGCCATTCCTCTGAGATTCTGATTCAGTGTTTCCATGACCAGATTACGCCCCTTGTGCTCAAGAAAAGATGTAATGTTTATCTAATTCTCTCTTGTTGACCACTGTGACTCTGTGGTTTGGCAAGTCTATGCTTTGGAAGAGTTATGTCAGGGATTTATCTGTTTCAACACTGTTTAACACTGTTGTGCTGATGCACACCCACACAGCCTTTGGGATCCAGAGAGAGACTTTGAGACTCTCCCTCACTTGCCTGCCATAAAAAAATCTTCTTCTTTTTATAATTTCCTTCACATAGGATGGAGAGATCATCAGTGTGTGTGTGTGTGTGTGTGTGTGTGTGTGTGTGTGTGTGTGTGTTGTAGAGTAGGACAAGGGGGAAACCAAATATATAAGGGGGGCGTTGTGGTTGAGGACTGAATGTCCCACTGAGAGGGGCCATATGCTGGTCTGTTACAGTCTGCTCCAAACTGCAGTACTGTCCAAACTCACCAGAACATCCTGTCAGTGTGTCCTCCTCCTTCTCCTGTTTCTCTTCTCTTTCAGTGCTTTAATCTGTTTCACAAACAGCAGAAAGGCATCGATATCTGGTGAAAGAAAGCTTGTTTCCTTTGGTATATTGCAGAGATGTGAAACATACAGGGTTTCTGTTTGAATTTCAAACCATTTAGGGCTTGCTGTACAGGATTTCCTGGCTCAGAATTAGACTTTAGTGGAGGACCAACTATGCAGAACAATATGCAGTGTGTTAGTCACTAAAATCTGTTCTACGATCGGTTACATTTTTTTTCCCCGAAAACCTGTGTTGACTGGTGGACACATTAAGTGCCTCTTCGTAACACACATCCCATTCAAAACAAAACCTTTGGGTTTCATCTGAAAGCGTCCCTTATGGGTGATTCCATTTCGGTTTCATTCAATGTGTTTGGTCTCACCATGTCTTGTTGCTTTGGGGTTTTAGTGTGTGACCTAGAAATACATTAAGGTTAAGAATTACTGCTGGATTGGATCAATGAAAAAAAAGAAAGTAGTTTGTTAAATAGTGCACAACTAACACCAAAACAAAATGGTTGAATTTATTGTCTGCCAAAACAGTAGCAGTCGCTGTTTTTATATGCTTCCAACATGCATTGTTTGCTAAAGATGCATCAAATAAGCATATGGTAATCTGTACTAACGGGAAAAAGCATTTAGAGGAGCACTTCTACAAAATGAGAAATATTTAAAGAAAAGTACCAAGACTTACGCAACATGTGCTGTGCATTAGTGGGAACACCAAAGGCCTGTACATTTTGAAAAAAAGCCCCAAAACCATTCTTGCTCCAGGGGACACTGACAACTATTTATTGTGGTCGGAGAGAACATCGCTCCTTCAGTTTCGCCCGGCACATTTTCTCAGTTGGTCTGGGGATTTGAACTGTTAACGAAATGCACTTTTCCAATGTCTAACTTCTGTCCCCTCACTTTGTTGTTCCCTGCTGTCTGTCATGTTATCTCACTATGGCTAAGTGTGCTTTAATGACAGTGAACTTATCGGGTGTTTATTTTAAAGAGTGCCTCTGCTAGATAATGGTCAGCCGCCATCTTCTTCCTGACATCAGCCACCCTGTGTTTGTATCAGTTGGCTTTTCATAGTCTTAAGGGATCACTTAATATAATGAAGTAGGGGGCCCCATGTACCTTCTTCACTGTGTTTTTCCACTGTTCTGGATTAAGCATGTTTCCTCTATTTAAAGATGACAGACACGCTTACCCTTAAAAAGACACAGAGCAGCTACAGCTTGTTCCCACAGCGCTTTGATTAGCTTTTTTTAAACTAGTCTACTTCTCTTTCAAATTTAAAAAGTAGTCTCTGTAGGGAAGCTTCACACTTTCCAACAGTTTATTAGTTATGAAAGTTTTGCCCTCATTTTAAAGTGTTGGCACAGATCCCAGGTTTTTTTAGTGTTAGCGTCATCCTCTTCTGAAAGTCGTTTATTGTTCAGTGTATCACCTTTATGCTGTTGCAAAGACACAACCAGTTCCCATGAAGGGACACTGCAGATGAAAACAGCTGATACAGAGATGAGACGAGCTGGCACCGATCAAATGCTCAGTCACTGAGGATTATAGTGTGGTTTCGCTCTTGGGTGACAGACTTCATCTACAGAGGGAACAGCGGCAACAATTAATTAGGAGAGGCGCCGATCTGTAAATCTTTCTCCAAATACTTGATAAATATGGATCTTAGATTTGAATTGTTTCTGCGTTGAACAGCTTGTTTGTGTGTGTGTGAGGCTGCTTGTACAAGCTTGTATGCGACGTCTGCATTTAGTGTAGGCGGATAGTGTAACAAGAGCACAAATTCCTCCCATCAAGGTCATTCATCTGATAAGAGTTTTTAGTTCCTCTTACTTCAAGACATTGCTAGGAATGGATTTGTGATGGTGAAGATTCAGTGACTGCAGAGTCGGTGTCCCAAGAGCCAGATGTATTCACTTGTTTTTGAAAATGCTTTTCACCAGTGCTGTTGTTGGAAATGGCCATGCCGTCGGTCTGTCTGTCTATGTGTCTGTCAGTAGGTTGGTGGGTCTAACACTTGGGTCCAGACTGAAATATTTCAAAATCTACTAGATTGAGTGGCACAATATTTTGTACAGACCTTCATGGTTCCCAGATGATGTACCCTCTGACTTTTCTTCTAGCACAGGTTCACATTTATGGTTATGAGTGAAATACCTCACCAACTATTGGATGGATTGCCATCATTCATCATTCATTGGTACATTCATGTCCCCCCTTAGGGTGAGGTTTAATCAACCCATCATGCCATTAATTCCTTATCTAGCACCATCAGTTTAAAAAAATCTGTCCAATACCTGCTAAACGAATGACAATCAAATCAGCCTCAGCTTCACTTCGAGTTTAGTGCTAATTACTGACCTCAGCATGTTAACAAGCCAAACTAAGATGTGTTAGCATTTAGCTCACAGCGCCACCGTCCCCAAGTACAGCCTCACGGAGCTGCTAGCATGGCTTTAGACTCATAGCTTCAACATTAGTATAAATAGATCTCACTTGGGTATGTCTGGAGAGAGAGCCAAAGTATTACCCACCACACTAGTCAGAATAAATTGTAGCATTCCTCCGGTCTTACGCATCACTCTCCAGTAGAGCCTCACCAAGCTCTTAGTGATGCCACTTTTAGCATAAAAAAGGCTCCAAGAGCACACTGTGTTCACCTGAATCCTGAAGCTCTAAACCCATATATAAAGTTTAGAGTGTGTATGAGCTACTATAGTAAATATTAAGATGGCTACAAAATAAGTTGTATGACTTTTCAAAAGTTAACAAATACATTCTTGCACACACCAAAAGCCTTTAGACTTAGACTGCACAAATGTGTTCCTCCTAATCCCTGTTGTGTTCAGAAATGTTTTCACCAGAGAGAATCACCACTCTTTTTTTCAGCTCTCTTAATTAGATGTTGTGTGAGTGCCAATCCTGTTATTCTAATAAACATTCAACAGCGGTCACCTCAGGTTTCCTGGCCGTGACGTCAGTGCCTCATTTAAACGACCCCCCGAAGACAATGAAAACAGACAGATATGTAGTTCCACTGCAAATGGAGAGAGGGAGAGACAAAGAAAGAAAAAAAGAAAAAGATGGTTGGATGGATGGATGGAAACTTGTGGCCTGTTTTTGTCCAGTCCCAAACAACCAAGCGGCAACCACACCCTCCCAGGAATTCCTCCTACAGAAATATTTCATGTCATGTTTTAAAGGAGCAGTTGACCCTTTTTGTTGACTAATGTCATGTAGAAGGTATTTATATTGTGTTAAATAGTTATCTGAAAAACACATTACAGATGAATAAAAATAAGAAGGATAAATATAAAGTTAATCAATGACAACACATATTTGCACAAGGAAAAAAATGGATTGGAGTAACCCACCCTAAATAAACCTTGGTTATGGTTAGTGAGTTAAGCTAGCAAAACATGCTTACATCCAAAGGCCAAAGGGACAGAATAGCCATAAAGAAAATAAATCAATTCCAGACTGTAGTCCAAGAAAAAGCAAAAAGCAAGGTTGTTCTTAATCAAAACTGTCTTGTATCAATGCCTAAATATTTCTGCATGTTTTTTATTTGAGTAACTTGTGTGTAGAAGTCTGTGTGTGTGTGTCTTCATGTGCATATGAATTGCCGGCCAGATGGCTCTGTACACAGCCAGTGTGTTTTGGCGCCGAGCTCTCCTGGATTCTGGGAAATACTTTACTGTCCACTGTGCAGACAGTTTCACTCTGATCATGGGACACACAGGGTCTTGTATGTTTGCTCTGACTATGTTTTATTATTTATTATTAAACACAAGGTCCAGTTCAGCTGGTCATGGACCGTTTATTACGTCTGTTGTTCCTTTCATTTATTCCTTTTGTTCTTTTTTATTTATGTCTGTGTATGTATGTCCAGGAAGGGTCATGTCAATTTAAAGCAAGAACCATCAACAGGCCAGCTTCAACTTGTCCAGGCAGAAGCAAACACTGATTGGATAATAAAATTTGATGGCTGGCTTAGGGGTCACAAAGCTGATCTATGACAGGGTTACACACACACACACACACACACACAGACGGAGATCCAACTCACCTCCTCTTCTCTAGATCAGACAGATAAAAATACTAATCAACATCCATTTCTCCCGTTTCTCCATTACATCACAGCTTCAAAGCACTACAGCTGACAAAAAGCACTTGTTCAAGAGAAAGTCATTGGTGACAGCAGTGAACATACATTATTTGTGGATTACGTTGTATAATTTATTTCCAGGTATTGAATAGCTCACTTGGAATGACAGCGTATAGTGTTTCAAGGATATTGCTTCTTTTTAGGGTAGTACTAACAGCCCTCCTTTCGTCTTATTGTCTCTGTCGTCTGGCTCTTGGACAAAATTGCTTCCCAGAGATGCCATAAAACAGCCAACAGCCAACTCTTACAGCTTCATTTTCAGCAGGTCCAACCCATATTTTCTCTTTCCTGTCCACCTCATCTCACTCAACCCACCAGAGACATGACTCAACAGTATTACTCCTACTTTCTCCCTTTTTCTCATGAAGCCAATGAAATGGACACCTCCCTTCCACTCTTATAACCTTATAACGTAGTCTTTTTGTGCATCCATTAAAGGCAGGTCAGAGGAATGTGGAAGGGACAGTGCGTGGCTGTCCCTACTAACAAGGGCAGCGACATGCCTGGACAGAGATAAGTGGAGTGCAGTGGGATCAGAGAATACTTTTAGCTCCTCCTTTTTCTTTGCACGTTTTCCACTCTTGAACTACTTTGTTTTATACTCTTCTCGTACCCCTTTTTTCAACCAGAACTCACTGCCAACACAGACTGTAACAGCTATTCTAGTCGTGGGCTGGTGAGACAAAGCTGTCTCTGTTGCACAGAGGAATCCCCTCTGTGTTTTACAGCTGAGTATCAACCTGGAACCTCACCCTCTTCCCTTTAAAACTATTATTACATGCCTCAATTCCCTCTCTGTCCTCATTTATCTTTCCCTCACACCTCCCTTCCCACCCTTCCCATCATCTCAGTTGGTTGATGTTATAAATAGCAAACTGTGGAATGTAATTTCGGAGAGTTTTGTTCTTTTTCAGTGCTTTTGATTACACATTGGTTCTTAGAGATGCATTTCTAGGAGTTAAACATCCACACACGTCATAGAGGCAGTGGAACAAAACAACAGATTGGTGCAATTGAGGCCTGTTTTGGTGTTTTTCGATGTACTTTCCGTGTTGTACGCTTTTGTTGGAGAAATGGACAGAGAGAAGCAGTCGGTGCAGAAAGAATGCGTCTGGCGCAGGACAAAAGCAGGTCGGGTGATGATAATGCTGGTCAGAGAGAGCTGAGCTTATCCCAACCGGCAGTATGGATTTCCTGCCTGCAGCCTCCTTTCAGTCACATCTAATAAACACACATACAGAAAGTTTACGCTGTTGGCAGTGTGAGTGGAGAGTCTCAGGTGCTTACCCCCAATTGCTCCATTGTTTGATCTCAAGATGTCCAGTAGTTACAAGGGAACCAGTTATCTTTCAGGTATACATTATAGTGTATACATTCATTTTTACCCTTTGTGTTTATTGCTAATTAGAAAATGTTAGCATGCTAACATGCTAAGCTAAGATGGTGAACATGATAATTATTGGCTGTATCTGCATACAGTAGAATCTTAGCATGCTGACATTAGCATTTAACTTAAAGCATTGCTGTTTATGTTTTTTTGTCACAAAGTATTTTAGATACTAACTAATTTTCTGCAGTATGTATTGTTTATACATAACAAGGTCCTGTATATCTCTATAATCATGTGTCCATGAATAAACATAATCCCTCCATGTCTGTTTTCCTCCACTAATGATATAGAATTAAATTTGATCCAACTACATAGAAAATAGATTTCAAAACTTGCTCAGTAGTCCCATTGCCTCATATATTATACAACTATCTTAAGTTTTGTGCATGATCATCTGCCTTTCCAAGAGAAGTTAACATTGAATCCATTCTCTGACAGGAGGAAGACTTAGAAAAGGATATGGGTGTGCATAGTCAGCAAATGTAGCTACAACAGTTGAGCTAGAAAAGTAGAGATGGAGAAAGAAAGATACAGAGTACAGTAAGGGAGGATTGGTGATGCATTCCCCAGTAGGCTCACAGTGTTCTGTTGGTTAATGATTTTGTACCTCTTATTGCAGACACACACACACACACACACACACACACACACACACACACACACTTGCTCGAGACTGTACAGCTCCCTCGCAGACATACAGAGGGTTGCTGTTTTTGGATGTATCACTATGGAAACTGTTAAAACATTTCAATCTGTTAGGCATGAGTGAACTAAACTGTGACTCATTTTAACCCCTTCCCAACACAACAGTACACGCATGTGTGGATTCACCCACCACATGCACACACACAAAATCTTCATCGCACACAAAGAAATCAACATCACTCACTCAAAAATGTACAGCAGGACAGATAATGGGGGAAAAAGACACTAACTTTAAATGATTTTTAAAGGAAACAAAGGAAATCTAATGCATGATCTCAACTTGAGACAATATTTAGTGTGTGAGGCAAATTTACTCCATATGTTTGAACCCACTCTTGGCTGAAGATGATCTTTGCGATTATATTACAATAAGAGGCTGCGAACCAGCACTGAGAGCATATGCTCTACTTAAAGCATGAAGGCTGTTAAAGTTGCAGCTTATGAGTGCCACACTGACAGTGACATCCTCGGGTCGTGTGCCAGAATTAGCCCAGGAATCCCAACAGACAGGTAATTCTGCTGCCTCGTCTCAGGATTTAAGCAAAAAGTAGACAGTAGATGAAACAGACCTTGTGAATATGATGGTGCAAGGTCATCTCTAACGTGTATCCTATCAGAAAGATTTAATCTGATGTCAACTGAGTCTAGATGGAAATGAAAATCTGTGTGGAAGTAATTTTCAACCCGTTGGTAATTAATAGAAAAGTATCTGTTCTCTGTTGTTCAAACCAGTTCAAAGGACCAGCTAGAAAACCGATGTTTCAAGTAAAACAGGAATCTTGTATCCCTAAACAATTATTGACAGGTGTTTAGCCAGGAGCTTTGTAAGGCTATGAAAGCTAAGGAGTTTTAAAATGAAAAAAATAAAGCAGTGATATGAAACCTGTATTTTGCATTTGGATGTATTCTCCTTCTTCAGTAACATTTCTTTCTTGACAGAGGTTGTCTACATTCTTTGGATATAGCTGTTACATTTATTACCAAATACAGTGCTGTCCCATTAGCATAGAATTTAGCGTTAGCCGAATGAAGCCCATTGCTGCTAATGTACAAATTGCATTTTAGACTGATGTCACAGGTGTGTCTCAGTCTGTTCCCCCAAGGCTGCCACACCTCCTCCACTTTCTGTCCTCCTGCTTCCCTTTCCTTACCCCAGTGAGTCCTCTCCACATTCACACTAGATGAGCTAGTCCAACAACAGAGACACACGCACACACATATGCACTCCACCCACTTCTGTCAAGTGTCTCCCCCCACCCACCCGTCCACCCACACACATATGGTGATGTCAGCTTGTCTCGTCCTCACCGCAGTGCAATTTGAAACTCACATCAGAGTTCAGTGGCAGAGCTTGTGTGTCGTATGTTGTGTAATGTGACTGGACGATCATTAAAGGTAACTAGCCCCTTGTGAGTGGCTGTACCTGTCTGTCTGCCTGACTCTGTGTGTGTGTGTGTTACGTTTAACAAGGCCTATTGGGTTTACACCTGGCTGCACAGTGACAGGAAAGAGCCACTCCCTCTTATCTGCAGAAAAACAGCTGGAACTCTACACCTTTTGCCAGGCCACCTTCCAACACTGGTCTGCTCAGTAGTCCAGGGAACTTTGTCCTCAGATTTCAAGAGGGAAAAAAATCACCTCCTCCCTCTGTGAAGGCTACACAAGAGTCACACCAGGGTGTCTGTCTTGTATTTTGGCTTACAGAGTGATCTATCTATGGATACACTGATCATGGGTGTGTATTTTTCTTTCCTAGCTGCCTTGATACCTTGATTTGTGGCCCAGGGGTGACCCTCCTGAGGGAGATTGGGATGACTGCACCTGATCCCCAGAAAGGGGGCTAGAAGAAGAAAAACTAAAGGAAAGCCAACAGCAAGATAAGTAACTACTAAGGACTTGTGCAGCTCAAGTGAAGGACTCAATACTGAAGCTAAAATGCTATACCTGCTTTCTGGAACAGGAGAAGCAAATAGTGCTGGAATGGTGTGGCTAACTCCTAACAACACTGTGAGAGGTGGGAGGAGAGGCTGGCTCTCAAACAGAGGGAGGGACTCAGAGAGCATGGAGCTTCATTCACTCTGCTAGACACACACACACACATACACACACACACACACGCTCCGCAAAAGCTGTTCTCAGGCTGAGAGAAAAGAGTGGAGCAGAGGAGAGGACAGCACGCTCGCTGAGTAAGTTACATGTACACTATGCAGTTATGTCCTGTCTGACCATTTTACAGCAAATATTTTGGATTGTTTGCTAGTGTGACAACATGTAGATGAAGTGTGTGTGTTTATCTGTTTGCTTTAAGTGTGTCTTTATGCAGTATAAATTATTTTTTCCACTGCTAGTTTTATGGAATTGAGTTTCTTTCTCTTCTCTAACTCACCCATACCCACTTCTCTGCTGATGTGAACCACATGTCACACTTGCATGCACACAGACACACATCACATACACAGACGCTGCGGAGGTCCAGCTTTCCTCCCTGGGGCTTCTCCTCTGCATACACAAAAATGAGAGAATAGAAAAAGGGGAAGTGGGGGAAACTTTAGTAGGACATTGTGGGAATGCTCTTGATACATTATTAATGGTTAGGCTGGTATATTTTCTTTTTTTATCCTCTGCTTTTTTATAATTCATTATTTCAGAACCCTTTTTATTTTGTAATGATCCTATGTGAGTTTGACTTATTCCAGTTAATCTCCCTATTCTAATGAATGCGCTTTTCTTCGTCTTGTTCCTGCTTTCTCATGTCACTCTGTCCTCACTCTGGTTTTCATTTCTGCCCTATTTTTCTGTCTTTCCATTCTCACCCTCTCTCTCTCATCCTGCTGATCTCATTGTTGTCCCAGGTGGTGACGGACAGGAAAAACAGAGACACTGAGCGAGGCCAAAGGGGGACAGGGGTTCAACAAGCCGTGGAGAGCAGGGAGGTTTCAGATCGTGTAACTTGTTCCCGACAGAAGTCACACTGATCCGGGTGGAGGTACCAGGTCTTAGCTCCCAGGACGCACCTCCATGATGTCCCGGAGGAGGTCTACAGGTGACCTGGTGCCCAAGGACGTCACTGAGATCTTAGCCCGGGAGGCGAGGGTTCAGCGAGGGCAGAAGAAGTCGGGAAACTCTCTTGGACAGGCCTTCAGCTGGTTAAAGGGGAGCCGGAGGAAGAAGAACATCTGCAATGGGCTACACCGGACTGGTATTGGTGTGTCGGATGCCAAATTTGGACTTCAGAACCATGACCCTGTGAAAGGTGAGTGGAAATTTTTTGTTTTCAGGTGATGCTTCTATACAGAGTGACAATAAGCAAGGCAATAGAATAAGCTTTAACACCCCAGCAAATCTAAAGACTTAAAATGTCAGATTTTTTGTCTAAATGAGAATTAATATAATTGTATAATAAATGTGATATCATTCATCTTCAATTAATGATTAGTAATCAATATTTTTACATTAAGAGTGAATCAAATGATTATCTATAATGTGAAAACTGTTGCACATAGTGACGAAGCAACAGAAAATGATCAGCTGACTCTGCTGTTCTGTTCAGCTCTATGGAGCGATTTAGCATCTTTCAGCTTGTTGTTTTGATTTTAAGACCCACAGTGGTACTGTTTCACCCTCACCACTCTCATGAACCTCATTGTTCACAGAAGGCAGCTGTTATTAGTTTAAAAAAAACCACTGTAACTTATCTAGCACCAAACAACAAAGTTAGCAATTAGCCGATGAATAAAGTTGAAAATGTTGCTGCTAAAATGCCAGTTACTTCCCTCATGAGTTGGTGGAGAAGTAAACAGAGCAAAAAGGAGCAAAAATCTGCATGGTAGTCAGAAATACAACTCCAAATCAATGCTAATGTTGCATTTCATCTGCTGGAAGTGTTAGCTAATCCGTTCGTTTTAAAAGATTATAGAGTATAGTATATGGTATGTATGTCAGTGCTGTGTTTTCAGCTTGTTGCACTGCCACTAAGTGGCCAAGAAAAAAATAATTAATGCAGGTTCTGTAAAAAAAAATGAATGCTATTTTCAAACCGGGAAATGTATGTGCTCATTAGGTTATTGTTTTTCTGACAACACAGTTGCTCTCAAGTAGATTAAAAAAGGATAATCTAGAGAAAATCCGATGACAGTGACATAGAAGTTAGAAGATAGAAGTTCTGTTCTGGTGCCAAGGTTCAGTTTAGTCGAGGATGAGCGCTTCAAAGCCATGTTTTGCTTGTTTGGCATCTCTACTGCATAATTCTTGTTTTGTCTGTCGTGATTACAGACTGCATGGTCATGATGTTTCTGAGAAATTTGTTGACTTTCGGATTAAGATGGAAAGGTAATAGGGACTTTGTTATCGTCAGGACATCAGTATGTACATTTATAACTTGGCAAAAGTGACACAGACACGTAGTCTGACACAGGAGTCCCCTTTCTGTTTACTGATGCATTTGCTTGGTCGGCAGCACAGAGATTACCCACAGTCCCCATTTCCTGTTTTCGTTCCACCTCTAAAGCCATCCCTTTCTCTTCTGTCATTGTGTGTGTGTGTGTGTGTGTTACTGTAGTAACTATCCAACAACTCCTGGAAATCCAGATTCACAGTCTTTCAAACATTTTTTTGGTCTTTTGTGGGTTTTGTGCTGGTTCCGCCTAAATTGACTTCCATGATCCCTTATTATGCCTGACATTGTGGTTTTGTAAGGTCCATGGAGAACTATGAATACTGGATGTGTAACCTACAGTGACTCCCATTGAAACCAAAGATTAACTGGTAGTATGGCTAATAATTTCCCCAGCAGAGGATGTGGTCAAAGGCTGATGGTAAGAATGTGTGGGAACCATAGTTTTGGGCATTTTGTCTCAGTGATTTGCTGATTTTAAGACTGAGGAGGACCACTGTCAAGCATGTCCAAGAAACAGATCACACATAATTGTGAACACAGATTCAGAAGTGACCTAGAGTTTGTGTTTCTGATTGTGATTGGGCAGGGGTGGATCCTAACTGCAGACATGTTTACTGTTGGTTGAAAGTTTTAGTTTTTAAAAGAAAGTTGTTTTTTAGATGAACAGAAAGTGGACGGTCGACATGACACAATTTTCCCAAATTCAGCGCTGACTTGTTGATTGGATCTTGTCGAAGTTAACCTGTTGTCAACATGCACAGGTGGACTGTAGCCTGGGGAGTCCCCTCTTATTCTAACAAGACAAATAATCATGCCAATTGACCAAATAATTTGTTCCTTATTTCACCAACATGAGCAGCTGGTGCTTTCTGTTTCCCCTGTGTGTGTGTCTGTGTGTACAAATTGTTAGGTTTTGGATTTTCTTCCTCCTAAAGAGATAGTGAGAGAAACCTGTTATCCCACCAGCAGATAAGTATTGTGATTATTTTCCTTTTGTTGCGGTTCATTTGTTCCTCAACCCGGTGGGTGACTTTACCAACCTGACGAGACAAACCATAAATCTGCACAAAGAAAACTGTCACACACACACACAAATTTCTTTCACACTAATTAATTTCATTAATTTCTCACTCATTTCTCACACACAAGCTCATAGTCCTCTTGTCTAACTTCTTGCTCTATATGACTACTCTGCTTTGGTTTGCAGAGCAACATGCATTTACAATACTTGCATATTATTGTTGTTATTTTTACATTTTGCACATTAAAGCAACCGCTGGTTAATTTATACAAGTTTTTATTTGACATAAGCTGTTAAAGCAGTGACCCATCATATTCGGTTCTTTCTTAAATTACATTTTATCCAAAGCAACTTCCAAATCAGGAGGAACTGGGAGTTCAGTGTCTTGCTCAAAGCCTGAACAGGGACTTGAACCCTGGACCCTCAGATTAAAAGTCTGATGCTCTACCGACTGAGCTACACAGGCTCGCTTAATAAATAATTGTCATTATCCAATTACAGCTGCTGTTTTCCCTTAGCCAGTGACTGCAGAAACAAGTGGAATCAACAAATAAAATTGACAAAAGCCACATCTAAAATCTCTCCCTAATGGGAGTTTACAGTGAATCATCATTAGTTTCTACTCTGTAGAGAGTAGTTTTATCATACAGGAAATAAGGAGTACATTTTTTACATAGTCTAGATTGATGAGAGGTGTGTTTGTTGAACTCTACAGACATTTGATGTGATGTTTCAAACCGACAACACAACAGAACAAATCTGACTCTATCCTCGTCTAGTGAGCCACTGCACCTTCTTGTTTCTGAAGCAATGACATGCAGCTCTCACTATAATAATGTCTTTGTTTGGTGGGTTTACATTGGCTGTGTCATCCCTGCACCACTGCCTCAGGTCTGCTCCTCCGTGATCCAGAGCTCTGCAGTCCAGCACAGACTGCCTATATTTTACAGAGATTCCTCTTCTATAAAAAAAAACACTCTTTGATGTGCTGAATTCCTGTGAGCTGTGCATCAGGGCAGTTCGTGTGTGTGTGTGTGTGTGTGTGTGTGTGTGTGTGTCAAGGTCTCTGTTAGCGTGTGTGCGTGTGTGTGTGTGTGTGCGTGTGCGCGAGTGGCAGCCTGGATGCCAGATTGGGCCTGGAGTTATGCGATGGAGAGGAGAGATTACAAACGAATCACAAAGGCCCATTCAGCCTTGAGAGGACTCTTAGGGAACCCTCTCTCAATACTTTTTTAATTAGAGCGACTTCTCAGCACACACACACACACACACACACACACACACACACACACACCTATCTCTCTCTCTCTACGCTTTTCCTATTCATTATTGCATATTACTGTTTTTGACTGTTTTGACTGCCTTCCTCGCCTATTATTGTGTAATCAGACGTCTGCAGTGCTGTGTGAGGGTGTGCGACCGAGTGCTACCCTGTATCACAGGGTGTCTCTGTGTTTGTGTGTCAGTAGCATATTGCTGAGCTTAGGGCGGCACCAAACCCAGCGCCAGTACTCATTACATCACCTCCGAACACACACACACACACGCACGCACGCACACAAGAGCATATAGAGCCCCCGCAACTACCTGCTTTGTCCAGCACAGCATATCTTCAGCTGCTGGCTGTTTGAGCGGTGAGGTCATTTTGCATAATCCCCGGGATTCCACGTGTGTGTGTAGTCATTATTTGTGTGAAGTCATACATGTATATGTGTGAAGTCATGTGTGTGTGTGTACATGTCTGTATGAGAATAGGTTTTACTGTGTCGCAAATGCTGGTCATAATGGATCCCATGCTTGAGTTTCTCTGTCTGCATGGGGTTGTGTGTGTGTGTGTGTGTGTGTGTGTGCTGCCACATCACAAAACACAGTCAGGGTGTGTAGATTCACAAACTATAATGCAGATTACAGACCTAGCAGAGTAATTGAGTAGCAAACATGTCATTACATAGGGAACATTGTATACAGCCTTAGCTCTATTACAGGCCACAACTCAGGGCTACTTTAATGCAGTTTGACAGGATGAAGGCAGTGAGCGGAGGGCAAAGACAGGCATCCGGCAGAGTGGAAGGAGTGTGAAAGTTTAATGCAACCACACAATGTTCCCTGCAAACATCATTCACCACTCACTCACACGCGCACACACACACACACACACACACACGCTTTGATGAGCGAGGTAATTTCACCTGGGTAAGAAGATACCTCAGACCCTCATCCATCACCGCAGACCTAAAGCCAAGCGGGTGAGGTAAACGTCTCCCCGGCAACAGCATTGTAAGGGGCACGTTGCCATGGCAGCAATATTGTGAGGCAACAATAGGGCCCGACTGTGATGTCAGAGCGAAGCATTAATCGTCTTTCAGGTCACGTTTAATATGAGGACGTACAGCAGAGACGTGTTGCAGCCGAGTGGGAGAATGAACAGCGGACGGAGATAACGTAGAAAGAAAAGGAAAACACAATAAGAATTGAGGTCACGACCCCCCTGCTGTTCATATGTCTGTGTTAATCAGATTTAATTTCACCCTTATGATGACACGGCCCATTCTCACACACACACACAGAGAGAGAGAGAGAGAGAGAGAGAGAGAGAGAGAGAGCAACATATAGATCTTACTGACAAATCCCTCTAATCTGGAAATGTACTGTTTGTTTGTCCTTCTCATCCTTTATAATAATGTGTTTTATCATCTTTACTGAAGTTAATTGAGCATTCAATTATGAAATTTTTTACTATAGTTTTTAAATTTTTCTTTAGCATGCACATGTAGTCTTTGTGAAAACCTATGAATATAACACACATATACACTTACATAAACATAGAAAGGGGTTACTAAAATGACTCTTGATCAGCATCCATAGCAGAGGTATTGTATTATAGGGAATAAGAGCTAATGGGTTGTTTAAAAAGACATGGAGTGTGTTTGATGTGGCGGGGCAGCAGCTGGAAGCCATCAGCGTGGGCGACTGAGGGAGTGGGAGTCTGTATACACTGGGATATACAACTGATTTACCCTGAAGACTGTGTGTGTGTGTGTGTGTGTGTGTGTGTGTGTGTGTGTGGCTCCTGTTATGTAACTTGTTGAAAAAGATACACCTGTAGAACACTGATCCAGCAGCTCTGTCTGACTGAGGAATACACCAGACGATGACAAAGCAGCTGAGGAATTCTTGAGTACAGTGACTTTTGGGACCATATATGTTCTGATGGCTCGGTCTGGGTCAAACATCTAGGAACCCTGACCAGGGTCAATTGGTTTCTTTCAGATTTAAGCTCCAATACCTCATTAGCACTTATCATCCGACTGGCCTCTTGTGGCCTCACAAGCTCAAACTTACATATGTGTATTTATCAGGCTGCGGATTCTCCACAAGAACTGTTCAGTAATTTTAGTCAGGTTCTACACATGCCATCACAAGCCACCAATAGAAAAGGAAAGTGACAGCAGCAGCAATTTGGACCTGCAGATGTACATGTCAGTGTCAGCTACAGCTACAGACAACGAAAGTAATAACTGCTGCAATTTTAACATTTGCTCCACCTATAGCTGCAGCTGTTTTCTTTTCTTTTTTTAAAGCTGCTGTTATGTGCGTTGATGAGGTTTTACATTCAACACCTGTATCACCTGATATCTAAAATAAATGAACAAATAGAAATAATACAATACAGCTTCATGTTACAATTTATTTGCCTTTTTTAAATGAAAGTTTAGTAAATAAACATTTTTTCTCTAACTTTTCTTCCAAGCATTTTTGGCCACATGACCATTAGACAAGAGAAGAACTAGTTTGTACCACGTGTTGAAGCAACAGGTGTTTATACCTGATCCCAACGGCCACACTCAAAGAATAATGATTGAGATAAGGCCCCCATTTTCAGACAATCTCTCCTGGAAGACGTTCAAACTATTTCACTTAGTTGTCAACCAAGAAATAGTTGGTATTTTTTTCATGAACAGATACTTCCTTACCTCCGTACGACCATGCACGACTGGCCAGTCACTGCAGTAAGTGGGTGTGTGACTGACACACGACCAAATCTGATGTTGGAGGGGTTTCCACCATCCGACAAGCACTTCTAGTATAGTGCTAGCATCTAGAAGTATATTTGCAAATTGTCTAAAGTGACTGCATATAATTAGAACATTCAAGAGGACTTTGTCAGCATACATGGATCACTTTTTTAATCTTAATCAACTGCTTAATTTATTTGGGTCCAAATTATATTTGGATAGGGTTCACTACCTCTCTCACTCTTTTGCCTCACAGGACAGAGGACTCAGTGACATTTAGAGCAGTGTGAACTTTTTTTCTAGTATTCAGCAGAAAATATGCTGCAGTCAACAGAACTCATTTCTCGAGTTCACACACGATCACGTAAACAGCAGCTACAACAAAGAAGGTTTGTCGCATCACTCATTACTTCCCTTGCCTGTAGATGGCGCACGTTGGCATCTCTACGTGTCTCTACTGCTGTGGAGACTGGAACTGCAGGTCCATGTCTGAAGCTGTTCTGGTCTGATCCGGATACTGGTCTGCAGCTCTGAGACTCGATGTTATTGACTGGACATGGTTTTGAGTGTATTCACTGAATGCCCTTACGGTTTTTATTGTGATAGCAGTGCCTTGCCACAAGATGGCGGTGCTGGGCTGATGTTGGCAGATTCATTTGGAAATGAATCTGTAAAGAAATCTACCATGGAGAGTGGATCTAGGTCAGTCTATAATTACGTTTTTAAACAAATGTCCTAATTCAGGCCACTGGTCTCGGGTACACACTTGACAATAAAAGAACACACAGACACATTTAGAAAGGTAAATTCCCTAATCCTGTCTTGAGGCCCCTGGGGGTGGTCACCCTGACAACCACTTTCCCTGACGACTACTCCCTGACAACGGCATTCCTCTACACAAATATTCTTTACTGTACGCATGCGTACCTACACACACACTGACTCGCTGTGCTCTCCTTTGAGTTCCCTGCAGCTGTCAAATCCTAAAATCTCTCTTGACAGTGACACATGCTTTGATCAGCCTCATATTTAAATGTATCTGGGGCATGTTTGGCACGTTGTGTTGCATCTCGCAGGTGAAGGCAGGGTACAGAGCATCCAGCAAACACACAGAGGCACACACACACACATACACAGAGGCACACACACACACACACACACACTGTCTAAGTGCTCTGTCTCTTAGCTGTGTGATGGATGAGAAAGCAAGCTCGGAGTACTCTACCAGCACAAATGTACTGGGTGTGGTTCTGGTGGGGCTGCATTAAGAGGCAGCATCTCTCTGTGAGCATTTTATTGTAGATCATTTTACACTGCAATGGGAAGTTTGAGTGAGATCATACTCTTGCATTCCTCTTTCTCTTGTGCAGATACATCTATATACATTTACTGTAAGCTTTCATATTCATATTTGGTAGCAAGTCCTCCTTCTCTTGAAGACGCCACATTGATTCCTCCTCTAGAAGAACGAGGGATTGTAAATTCATTGCCCAGCAGTCCAGCACCTCTCCCCAGCCAGTAAATCTGCTTTTTATTGGAGGCTTTTTATCTTCCAGCAGCTCTCTACACATCACGGGGGTGGGGGTGGGGGGGGACGAGATCAGGGAGACCATGATGAGGAGTGTGTGGTTTCACTTTCTTGCTCTTCAACATCACAACTCCCTTCCCCCTTCCTCCATTTTTGTTCCTGCAAAGAATCTCGGTCTCACGCGATATGAGAAGGCATTATTTCTTCTTCCAGATCTCTCTCTCTCTCTGCCCTCGTTCCGGGTGACGGCTATCGATCCGCAAGCTCTGGGAGGGGTGTCACGGGCATATAGTGACAGCAAAGGTCATGACATCATCATTGTGAGACAGACCCTGCCAAGTCATCATGGTGTTCAGAGACTGTTCAGCACAGTCATATATGGTTATGCTTTGGGATGGAGGGTAATGGGATGAGGTAGACAGAAAGAGAACATAAGGAAGGAGGAAGATGACAAATTATAATAAAGGTCAGGGGACTTTTACTTAGTGTTGCCCTCTTTATTGTCTATATCTGTTTCTTTGTGTCTTGCTGAACGTGGTCTCACATTACTGTGTCAGTGCTCTGTACAACAGAAGCTATGTTGCTTTCCTTGAATCCCCCCCATCATCCCCTTTTCTGTAACTCACCCATCTGGCTCAACATCTGCATTTCCTCTAAGCATGGCTGGAATGCTCTCATCGTGAAACAAGCTTTGATCTGTCTGACCAGTTGACTGTTGTTCATACGTGTGTTGTGAGGAATTTCAGAAGGTGCCAGACAGGAGAGCTGCACCTGTGGACATCATTTGAATTATTGAGCATCCCTCCTCTGTTTTAAGTTTCTGCTCTTGCCTTTACCGCAGTGTTTATTCCCTCTTTTTGGTACTCATTCTGACACATAAACATCACTGATGTACTGCTCTGTTCCCATCAGCAGCTTTGTGTGTGTGTGTGTGTGTGTGTTTAGGTAGGGGGAATCTGTATTTTCTCCATCACCACGCTGTGTTGACAGGATCTGTCAGCTGGAATTAGAATGGCTTGCAATAAAGACAACCGATCACCGCTCGCTAAAAGAGGAAATCAGGGCAGGCACACAACTGACGAGTGCCATTAACCACAAGATAAAGGCATGTGAATCATTCTATGATCTACATGATGAGAGATAATTGTGTGTGTGTGTGTGTGTGTGTGTGTGTGTGTGTGTGTGTGTGTGTGTGTGTGTGTTGCACTCCCTCTCCAACACTGAAAACCCTGTGAATGCTCTGCTCGGGAACTGAGAGATCACAGAGGCAGAGAGTGGGAGGGGCACTTCCACACACACACACACACACACACACACACACTTGATAGTGAGCTTGTCAGTGTTGGATTCCATTGCTTCAGCAGCTGGATGTGTAGGACTCGGAGAATAGGACTGATTTGAGTGTTTGTGTTGTGTTAGGATGCTGGAGCTGGGTGTGTGATAGCGTCAGAGCTTGAGCGTGTTTGTTTCACAGGAATTGGTGTCAGTGGGTCTTTAACACACCTACACTTTACCGGACTGTCTGTGACGACTGAATCAGCAGCAATTGTCTGTCCAAAGGGATTACAGGTCATTGACTTTGACTAAGGGTGTGTTTTCATGGGACTGTGACAAGGCCTTAAGAGCAGGAATACAGATGTAATGTTATAGGACGGCAAGATGATAGACCCCCTTTAGGGGCTTCAGGACTGCCCCCAAAATGGGGAACAGCGTCCAGAAGAAGAAGAAGAAGGTGCAGACGGAAAAGAACTTCTCTGCACCCCCGTCCCCAAGCCCCAACCAGGAGAAGTCTAAAGGCTTTTGGCTGTTGGGACGTCAAGACAAACTGAAAACAGGTAAGAGGAACGCAGGATGTCGAGAGTGGATGCATAGATATCGCTCATTTTAAATGTTGACTTCTTGTTCTTGAAATACTGATGGAAAAGAAACCTTTTATCCCTCTGGAACTAACTTATGTAGTTGGCTGTGTATACCTGTGGGTCTGTGGGATCATGGGAGTGAGTTTCTACAGGAAGCTTTTTAGATGCCGAGTGACAATATTCCCATGCTGACTCTACCTTACTCAGCTTCAAGGTTTCCTGCTTATTGCACAAGTGTGCAGAAGAGGGTTTTGCTTGGGCGAGAGTGGTTTCGGTTCCGGTTTGTTTCTCCTGCTGACTGATGAGTAAGACAGACTCTGAATTAGCTCTTTTTTGCTGCTGTTTTCCCCCAAACCTCCATGCACCTCACTGCCACAGTGTATGAGATCCCATGACTCTGAGTGAGTGGGTATTATTTTATGATTGTGCGAGTTATTATTGCCAGACCCCTATTACCTACAGTGGAAAACAGAGGTTGGCTGGTCCCATGCTGATCATTGTCTCTGTTAACAGAACCAGAAGCAACAAAAACACACCAGACAAACAGGTTTAACACAAGCTCACACACTGACACAGACTGATTGTCAGATAATGCTCTGACTGCCACTGAGATTTGCCTTTCACAGAGCTGCTGTTGATGTTTTCTGTTTCTCAGGTGTTGTTTTCTGTTTCATGGCTTCTGTTTTCAACCAGGACTATTTTTATTCTACCGGTGTTTCTTACATAATTCCATCCCATCTCTCTTCTGCCTCTCATGTGTTCGCTTATACCAACATTAGCCTTAAAGCAGAAATAATCCATAACTTTATATTAACATTGGATCCAATTACTATGTGTAATGTAGGAGGTGGCTGAGAAGTAAAGCTGTGTGCCTATCAACCAGAAGGTCATGGGTTTGACCCGGGACTCCCCCCGATCATCTCCTCACTTGCATGTCGCTTTGGATAAAAGCGTCTGCTAAATGTAATGTAATGTGAAAGGTCACTCAACGAAGCCAGAGAGTTATCACTGGACTCTGCAGCTGCACCAGAACTTAACTGTGTGTTGTCACTCTTCACTCATCAGCCTAGTTTCCAGTCACAGCAGACAGTTTATAAAGTAATACTATGTCAGTGTTGTGTTTACAGCAGTTATTGCTGCTATAAAAAACTATGCTTGAACCCATGCAGTTTGGATTGATCATGTTTTAGGCTTGTACGCTGAGTGACAAGCATGCAAGCATTTAAAGATGCTGAAAATGTTTCCTTCTCTTTCATGTTTACTGTTGTTTTGGCACATTCTCTGTGACCTTGGCAAAGACCTGCATCACCAGGATACACTCACAAGAAACCATTCTACACACTATTTCATTTTGACTTTAATCAGTCTACTGCTTTCTATCCAAAAACAATATTGTCAAAAACAATATAGCCTATCCAAAAGGTTAAGTCAGTGTGGCAACATTTTGCTAACTCATGTCAACTGTCAAACCAAACGTTTGTATGTTTGCTTCAAAGCTGATCTTTTTAAAGACCTTTGTGATAAACAGTGGTGTAAAGACTTGTGATGATGAACAGATGCTATTGGAGCAATTTGCCCACCACAAACCTTCCATAGACCATAGTGCTGCCTCTTTCGTTAGACGGCCTCACGGTTATATGACCATTAGTTGGAGTTGGTGCATTATAATATTAGCAGAGGCATTTATCTGCTTGTCATTAGACAGCATGAAATATGAGCAACATTATTAGCAATAATATTCAGATAAATCCTTGACCGATTTCTCTTGTTGAGTGTTTTTCTGCTGCAGTTAGACTTTCAGATGAGAGAGGTTAAATTCAGCCTTCAGTCCATCTTGTGTTTCACCAATATGGCCGACATTGGTCCCTGATGCAACTGGTTTCCATTGTAACACCCTGTGTGTTAATGGTATGGAAGTATGCATGGGCTGTCAGTAAAACAAGAGTGTGCAGTTAAGGAACTTTTCTTATCTAAACATCACAATGGCGTTTGTGTGTGTATGTGTGTTTGTGTGTGTACAAAAAAATGATGGACCCTGCTTGTTCTAATCTAGATAATGAATGTGTGTGTATACAAACACATGTTGATTCCATTTTCTCTCAGGGTGGTCGATGTTTACGGGCGCGTGTGATTATCATCTTGTGTTCTCCTGCATTTGTCGCCTCATTCTTGGGAGCTTATTCAGAAACTTGGGGTGTGAATGCATTCCTACATTCCAGCCTCCATTTCCTTACGCATGGGCACCCATCCAGCACGCAAACACGCAGCTTCTCTGCGCTTCCTAAAATGAGGCTCAGTTCCTTTGTTGAGGCGTTTGTAGCTGCTTTATGCTACATGAGAACCCCAAATGAAGCCGGACTGAGCAGTAGGTACAATGAAAGAGTGCAGTGTATTACATAAAAGTGTCATTGCACGTGTTTATTTGCAGCTGTATACATGAAATACTCCCTAAAGTTGTCTTCAGGTTGTTGACTTTATTTATATACCAGTAAAACCACATGGTACACAGTATCTTCTAGGTGTAGCAGGCAAGTGAAACATGCAGGAGATTAACTCAGTGACGAGATTCTCACTACGTGCTTCTGGAATATGTGTCGTTTCTGTGGTTCTGGCCATGTTCCAGATCAGGAACCCTGCCTGTGCCCTTCACAACACCTGAGAGGTTGTTGATGTCGGGGCACACAACACTTAACAGACTGGGAAACGACTGGATGTCACACATGGAATGCCTGGCTTTTTCTCTAATTTTGCTCAAGGTCATCCATGGGTGTATTTGTTTCTTCACATCGCGTTTCCCGTTGGCTTTTGCTCAGTCGCCATCATGAAGGGCCCCTAGAGAGGCGCTGAAGAAGAGTTACTTTTATGGGGTTGCAACTAACGATTAGTGTCATTGTCAATTCATTATTTTCTCAATTAAGTGTAGGCAATAAAATATTGGAAAAAAAGAAAATTGACATTTTCCAGACGTCTTCAAATAGCTCGCTTGGTCCAACCAACAGTCCAAAACCCAAAGATGTTCAATTAACTTTCACATATAGTAGAAATGCAGCAAATCATCACAAGGGAGAAGCCAGAAGAAAGTTTGACTAATCATTTTCTGTCAGTTTGAGCTCCAGTTACTATTATACTGTATAGTACTGTATATACATTGTCTTACGTAGTTTTTTTTGTTTTTTGCAAAGCTTTCTCTCAAAACAGGGACAATTTTCTTATTGGTGACTACAAAGATGAAACCAGACTTTTCCTCCACCTGGCACCCTCACGCTATCAGCTCATCAGTTCGATCATTAGTCACCGGTGACTGCATGCGTCTGTCTGCATACAAACTGCTAAAAGACACAGTATGGCGTGCAGAGCTGAGATGTTGCCAGCTGTGCTCTGAAGTCACAAAGATGCCCATTCATCTGGTGATGTGAGCACTGGGACAGTGGCTGCAGTGGGTTAGATTAGCTCACTATGAACTCACTTTACGGCGTCCACAGGTGGTCAGTGCAGCGCGCACAAACTGAACACACACACAGAGACTCTCTTTGCGCTGTCATCCTCTCATTCTTGGGCCCTTTTGAGGTTTTATAAACTTATGTGATGATGCATCTGATGGGTCTCCAGATGTTTCATATTACCTTCTCATAACCGTCCACTCTGCGGGGAGAACCTCAGCTGGCGTTCATCACGGGACAGGCTCAGTGTGTCAGAATGATCCATGCCATGAACTCATAGCACTGCAAACTTGCAAACTGACACATCAGGAAATACTGTTGAAGTCGCACACCTTCTCCGCCTTTTATCTTCGTCTCATTCCTTCCCACTCCCCTCTGCTTCCTCTCCATTGTGCGGTTATCTTTTTGACCTTGGATTGCTGGCTGGTTATTTATCTCCCAGAATTCCAAAGGGCAGATATTTGCATGAACGCACGGTCAGATTTACTGACTGCTCACTTTTGACTGTGAAAAAATGAAAAACAATTGTGACTTTCGGAATAATAAAAGGATTGAGAGGTGAAGTAAAGTGAAAACCGATGGCAGAATGAGGGAGGGAGAACGGAGAGAAGGTGACTTCTAGTCTACTATAATGGAGAAGAAGAGAGGAGCATGTTTTATAGTTCTGTGTATAATTCAAGAACAAGGCTGCCAGCAGATTTCCCCGCCATTTTCATTATGGCTGTCTTGTGCCGGGTGTGATATTCCATATTCCATTATCCTGCTGGGTAAGGCTTGCCTAAGCCTTTGTTATGTCTCGTCATCTGTGTTAGTCTTGTGCCATGTTTCATGTCTAGTTTTAATCATGTTCAAGTCTCACGTCCAAGCCAAGTACCATGATCAAGTCAAGTCACGTTTTAGATC
>JAVQJL010015689.1:0-13463 GCA_036024295.1 Nannoperca obscura
TCCTCCTTTTGCAGAAATAACAGCCTCTAAACGCTTCCTATAGCTTCCAATGAGGGTCTGGATTCTGGTTGAAGGTATTTTTGACCATTCTTCTTTACAAAACATCTCCAGTTCAGTCCGGTTTGATGGTTTCCGAGCATGGACAGCCCGCTTTAAATCAGTAATAAGACACACAGACTATCTACATAGCCGTACTTTTGGAAAAGACAATCTCCTGAAAACATGCAATGTCTGCTTGATCCGGTGTTTTTATTATTTATTTCTATTTCCATTGTACTATCCCACACCATCTGCCTCTGGCTGCAGATCATCAGACAACCATATCATTTTGTCAAAAGGATTTTTTTCAATTTTTAGGGAGCTTTTGGTCACACTTCACAGTGATTTGGCTCAGCTGTTTAAGCTATGAGAGCTATGAGACCAGTGATGTGACTGGTTGACAGTGTATTCATTAATCTCCACACCCTTTGATTTATACTCCCCTTCATCCAGCTCTTTTGCTCTTTGCACTGCGCACCTACATGAACAAAAATTGCAGGTGCTTTGAGAAATCCACACAGTCTATTGGATCTGTTGACAGTGAGGTCTACTGTTGAGTTGTATATCTGGGCACATAAAACTAACTGCAAACTATCTGCATAGCTAGATACCAAAGGTAAGTGATGAATATTTTTGTGATTTGGGTGAACTGACCACTCACCATCAGGGAGGGCCCCCATGAACATCTGGAGGTGCAGCTGTAAGTAGAGGTTCCTGGTGGACACGCAGCCTCAATAATGAACTGCATTGACTTGTCATTGTGACTCACTCCGATCTTTGCAGCGGTGCTTTTCTTTGCCTGCTAGAAGCCCCGCTGCCAGTTCTATCCGAGCGGCGAAAGAGGGCAAAGACAAAAAAATTACCCAAATCCCCTTTTCACCTCGCATAGAACGGTATCTCAACAACAACTAACTAAACTAAATAACACCTCCTCCTCCTCCTCTCCAACCCTCCCCTCCTTCCCCAACCTTTCTCTCTCCCCTCCTCCCTCTCCTCTCCCCTACTTTATTATATACCAGACTAGAAGCCATGTAACACACCCCCTCGTTCTCTCTCTTCCTCTTTCTTTTTCTCTTTCTCTCACCACAGCAACCACATATCCACAGCGATAAAAACAATAACCTCTGTGTATTTGTTTCCCTCCCTCTTCCTTTCCTTTGTTGGTTTCTTTCTTTTTTCTCCTCATGTCTCCTATTCCAAACACACCTCTGTGCGTCCTCCCCCCTTCGTTTTCCCTCTCCTTGCCCCTCATTGGTTTTCTTTTTTTTCGTTTTCACGTCGTCCGTCTTCGTTTGTTCTGTCTGCTGTGTGTGTGTATGTGTTGGCGTGTGTGTTTGAATGCATGTGCACATGTGATACGTATTTGTGTATGTGTGTGTGTGTGTGTGTGTGTGTGTGTGTGTGCGCGCGTGTGCGTGTGTGTGTGCATGTGTGTTGACACCCCAGCGGCCGGATCAGTTACACAGACATGTATCAGATGCTAAGACACATGTGTCCGCCGCTAGGCCTCGGGAAGAGGTGTCCCGCCCGGGTCGCCTATAAGGTAGACTCGCCCCCCCCCCCCCACCTTACCCCTCCACCCCCCTCAACCACAACCCCACCTTCTTCTGGCCCTCCCTTCTTCTCCCATTATTTCTTCTCTTCCCTCCTTTTTCCCCTCCCATCTCCGTCCTTAAACCTCCCCATCGCTGGGGAGGAGAACCTCTTCTCTCTTATCTGCTGAAACCTCCCTGTTCCTTTCCTCCTTCTCCTCCTCTCCCCCTCTCCTCCTCCACCTCCCTCCTTCCCTCCCTCCCCCAGCAGTGTTCTCCACATTGTCTGTTAGTGGTGGTTGTGGTGGTGGTGAGCGCTGTCCTCTCTTCTCTCTCTCCGACCGCGGGGATGGAGGGATGGGCTTTTGTCGTGCAGTGAAGTGAAGTGATAGTGGAGTAGTAGTCAGCCCTCTTTCTTTTATTTCCTCCCATCAGGCCGCAGGAGTAAGGGAACGGAGCAAGCTTTGCAAGTCCTTCTGCAACCTGCACGGACGCATGCATGCACTTATACATACACACACAATAAGAACTCTATAAGAAAAAATAGATAGAGTACAGATCTGACAAAGAATTTCCCATTTTCCATAACAAATTAAGGAACTAAATTAAGTAACAAAACTTCCTATTATCGTGTTTAAATTGTTTGTATATTTTACTCCACCGTGTAATTTAAGTACATGAAATATTTAACAGGCTTGTACAATACTCCTGTCTCTACAGCCTATTTTTATGTAGCATTGTTAAGATTTTTTGAATAAAGGAATTTAAGGTAAAAAATATAATTGTAAATATATATAAAAAAATATTATCTCATTATGTGTAACAGGTATTTATTATTATTATTATTAATAATAATAGTGATTATTTTCACTACATTTTAAAATAGCATCCTGTAAATTACGCTAAAGACCCCAGGATACCTAATTGCTTGTGGTAATTGCTGATATTCTATGTGAGCATATATATGAGATTATGTACGCTAAAATGTGAAAAATATATAGTTTACACAAGCCATTGTTTCACAATAAGAAATGTAAATAATTTGTTCATCTTAAAATCTCTAGTGCAGAGGCCAAAATACAAAAAATATCTCAAGTGAGATTATTTTCACCAGGGTTATAATCACACAGTGCAACTATTTGCTTACGATGCAGGTACAGAAGGACCAGCAAGGATGTCTGTCTTCAGTCCTCTGTGTCTCTTATTCCTGTGGATGGCACTATAGTGCACACATGCCCACATTACCACACACATACACTGTGCACATACAAAAAATGCATAATTAAAGGAGTAGGAAAAGTTCTGGCCCTTCTATTTTTTTTTCTTAATTTGTTTGACACCCAAGGAAACTTCAGTGTCTTTGGCTTCTCTTAGTGCCTCAGACCACCAGGGTGAAGATTTGGGTCGAGTATTTCAGCATCCGCTGTCTCTTTGTCTTGTTGTCCACTCTTTCTTTCCACCTCAGTAGAGTCCAACTCTGCCTCTGCTCTCTGTTATTCTCTTTCTCATTGGCATCCAGATTCACTGATTTTGCTAATCATGTTTGTGGTGCCAAGAAGCTTTGGAAAATAACACAATGCAAATGTCCTGTGTGTGCATCAACTTTAAAGCTAATCTACCTAAGCTAACATCTTAGCACTCCAAAAGCTTTTATAATTTCAGATTTATTTTTTCAGTTTCAATATTGATTCAATAATACTTAGTCTCAAACTGGGCAAATTGGCTATATTTTTATTTGAATCAGAAATGATCTGACCAAAGAAAAGACATTCATTGTCAGCTGCCAGTCTTTGACAGTTTTCCATACTTGTTTAATACCAAAACAGTACTGAGGTTTAATACCCAGTCCTACTTAGATGGAAATTATGCCTTTGACTGGCACCTGTATACAAGCCTGCCGCTCATTATTTATGGTGAGTGAGGATGGAGGATGATTTTGATAAAATATTGCAAACTCTCCACTGTGCTAAACCTTTATTGAATCTGGGTGTCAACACCCCATTTGCCACTGTCTCTATTTCTCTTGCTCCTTTTTCTCACTTTTGTCTTTTTTTTCTTCTTTTCTCCTCCTTTAACTCCTGTTTTGCTCTCTTCTTCACTGTCTTTTTCTAAGTTTTGCCCCTTCACCTTTTGTTCATTTTAGTTGTTCTCTTTTTTCCTACCTGTCAACTTTCTCTCTCTCTGTCATTCTTGTCCTTCTACCTCTACATTCACTTGTCTGTCTGCAATCAGCATCCACCATCATTCCTTCATAGCATCCCTCTGTCCATCCAAGCCTGCTCTGTCTCTACTTTACCTCTCCTCTTTGTTCTTTCTTCTTCTTTTTCTCCAGAATGTCAACCTGGATTGGCAGTAGCCCCCATCACATACTTCAGCCATCAAAGCCTTCAAGTATTCATTGATACAGTTTCACAGGAAAAAAGTTCATTAAAGGACCATTTGAGACTAGAAAAGCCTCATTGTTTTTTTGTCAGAATAGAGAGGGGAAGCTTAGACATCTTGAACCTTTTTGACACTGATCACTCGTAATGATTAGGCAAAGTTCTTGATCTTCCCTTTAGTGGACACTAGGACTCACCCTTACTTGAAAAAGTATTCAAATGTGTATCGCAAGACATGTTTTTTTTTTGGTTTTTGGAACTGACGTCTTCTCAGTAAACTTATGTCAGTGTTGTTTTTAGTCCTCGTCTTTATCTCTTGTCTTGTTCTGTAATTTTCAGCCTCTCTCTTTTCTTTCCTTTCTATCTACACACACACAAACACATACAATCAGTTCCTCTCTCTGTTAATTCCAATTGACCCACGTTCTTTTGATTCCTCTTTTACTCTTTAAGTGTTTTCACGATCCTCCTCTCCTTCCTCATTCTCGCACTTCCCTTTTTATCTGTAACTACATCTCATGACCAAGCCTAGAATCACCTAGTTTAACTCAACTAACAGTTGCCCCTACCATGTGTCCCCTTTGATAGACCCCCTCCCCTTACCCTACAGTACTACTACTGTAAAGTCTGGTTGATGCAAAACAAAAACAGACAACGTCAATCATCTCTTTTTGATCTTCTCTGATTTTTTTCTTCTTTCAGGGAATGCCACAACTCTAATCCTCTCTAACTCTGACAACCCCTTAAGACACTGCACCCGTTTGGCATTGAGAGAGATCTTGACTTGATATGAAATACTACCATCGCTGTCCAATTTGACTTTTATTAGGGGAACAATTAATGTAAAAATGTGCATATTTAGAAAAAAATATAAGAAATGAATCTGTCAATCAGTAGGATCATCCAGTTGGATTGAGGATACTCTCTTTGCGCGGATGCACGGCTGCTTGTATCGTGAAAGTGGGTTTTGAGGGAAGTCAGGGGGGTAGTGGGCTGGGTAGGTGGGAAGAGTTGCGGCTTAGATAATGGGAGCAAAGTTAAGGCATGTTGCATGCTCTGTGTGTCGGGGTTTGTGGGCTTTTTCTAAGGGATGTTGTGTGGTGTTGCATGTAATCCTCGCACTCTGTCGCATGGCTATGGGCAACATTGAGCCTGCCTGTCTGCCTGTTGCCTGCAGAGCGCTGTGGATGTTGGTCGATGCCCTCCGCCTGCCGCACACTTGGCTGTGGGCATGCCTGACACTCGCACACACTCAGGAACACACAAGCGTACACAACCCCACCGCCATTGTGTTGCCGTGCTTGCCATCGTTAGTGCCCAACGCTCATGTTCGTAGGTAAATCCAATGGATGCCAACTGGTTTGGATAGGAACGGCAAGCGGCCCCAGCTGGCCCAGCTTGTTTCGTTCTATCCGCAGGTTTCTCCATTGGTTTTACCTGGTATAGACATGTAAAGACAGGGAACCTCCTTACAGGTAGGGGGAGCTCTATAGCAGATGCCTCTGTTACATTTAACAACAGCAGTCTCCTGAAAAATTGCAGCATTACTCCAGTGATACTGTTTTTGTTCTCCAGTCAACCAATTTTGTCTCCAAAGGACTCCAATTAAGTTCCCTTAATTGCAGTCTGTGCAAATAATTGTGTGTAAGTGGGTGGGGAGGGGTGTTGGGGTTGGAGGGAGGTGGGTTGGTGTATGTGTACTGTTATATATCTATCTATCTATCTATATGTGTGTAACAACAGAGATGTGTAAATGCGCCAATGCATTCACACATTTAGGGAACATGGGCATAGGTTGGGTCGGAGGCTATTTTGGCTCCGATTGTTCTTCCTTGTGGTTCTCGGCTCTCACAGTTGCTTAGCAGCAGGTGGCCCTCATTGGATAGCTGTGCTGTCTTGTAGAGTATCATTGGAAAAACAGGAGACACAGGGACTCACCTGTCCAATTGTTTCCTCAAGCAAATGCTCTTGCACTTGGAAATGCATGCACCAATCAAATTTAAAAAACTGTGCAGCAGACTTAACACATTAATATATTAACACTTAATATAGCACACATTTATCAGAGGACTCTTTAAACTCAAGTGCCTTATGTTGAAATTCACTGACCTAACTTATTAGGCTACATTGTTAAGATCTTGATTTGGAAAAATTATAGTGACACCTAGTCATCCTTGCCTTAACTCTAATCTTTCTCAGAAAACAATAAATAAAACCTTGACGAATCCAGTCCAACTCTAATTGGCTGTTGTCTATGGAGCTCTCTCAACCCTGCCCCCAACCCCTCACCCCTCCCCATTCCTGGAGGTTCATGCACACCACACTTTAGCAAGGACACGTACTTTTCTCATCCTCTCATCCTGACTGGCTCTCCACAGAGGCTGCTGCGCATGGATTTGCCGGTTGCTGATGACAACACGGTGCATTTTAACTCCACCCTCATGGCTCTGATCAGGACAGCACTGGATATAAAGATTGCCAAGGGTATGGCCCTAAAGTACAATCATCAACCCTTTATCTTTTTATCTCAGTTACTTTCCTGTGTGATATTCTTGGGTATTCTTGGGTAATTCATGGGTATGACTTTTGATCTCTCATATTTTGTCTGTATCTCTTCAACCAGAATACTCTAGATTATTGTAGCAAATGTGACAAAACTGATTCTGACACTAACAAATTACTTTTTTGGGGGGGTGAATGTGTACTCGCGTGAATGGCTAAATATCTTTGGGCCTTCCTTTTGGTCTGTACCTTCTTTGCCTTGTGTTTATTTGCGTGGGGTGTTTGCATATGTATGGATGTATGCATGTGTGTTGTCTGTGTGTACAAATGTTTGACGCGTGTGTGTGGGCACTCTGGGTCACTCTGGGCTACATAGGGGGTGCAGACAAGCACCAGATGGATGCAGAGCTGAGAAAGGAGATGATGGCAATTTGGCCCAATTTATCACAGAAGACGCTGGACCTGCTGGTTACACCGCACAAGGGTAAGTTACAGGAAAATACGGTTTAGAGTGGTGTGTGTGTCCGATCACCAACTCACCAAGAGGACAGCTTTCACCAGCCAGTGTCATTCACTGCTTCGCATCTCCTGATCAGGCTACTACAGCATAAATATACATACACATACATACACACATGCATACTTAGACCAATGCAGATTCTGTGCATCTAAACATCCTTCCATTTCTGTAGTCCAGAGCAAAGTATGCCAATAACTACTGGCCAGTTTGCCATGAAATGGGTATGATAATTCATAGTTTGCAGATGATTTATAATGGATGTTGGTGACTCCCTGGCCTATCATATAGCCTCGCCATGACAGACACGTGCTACCTTAGTAACTCATTGCTCAAAGCCCCAACCGAACAGAAGGAGTTACTATTGTACACAACAAAGACATGACCCCTCGCAATTTGTGTTTGTTGGAATGTCTGTCTAAGCCAGAGGTACTGTTCTGGCACATGATGTAATGGTAAATGTATTTATTGTTAGCTGTAGGTGAATTAATTAGCACTAAGCCATAAGGCTATGCCAGTTTCTAACTGGCTGCAACATATGCTGAATGCCCTGGTTACTAACAACAAGAAAGGCAACCTAGGAATGTGGTGGCTAGGAATTTGGACTCTACACCACCTGTGTACCCTGCTAGCCCAATTGTAATAAAATTTTGAAGGGGTGAGGATACTGGATTCTTGCTAAACAGACAGATTTTGGCACCAAAATGAAGATGGACGATGCATCTTACCAATTGGCTCAAGTAATTCCTGCATCATTTGACTTACCAAAAAAACATCTTACACATGGCTGCACCATACCATACATTTACTGTATGCACACCACAGATACATAGAACCCAGCAGAGTAGACACAGTAGCACACACACCCACACTGCTGATCTTTACACCCATGCAGTCAGTCCTGGTATCAGGGGGTGCCTGCTATAGAAGATCCTCTATAGAAGTCTTTTCACTACAGGAAGAATTGAGAAGCAAATAAACTAATAAAATATCTAGGCTTAAGTTTATAAAAGATGATTGTGATAAATTACCATCTTTGGGTGAATTTGTTTAGTATGAGATTATCTAAATGATTTTAGTGCTAACATGAATAAAAAGAAGTACAATGGTGCATGTTTAGCAATACCTGCAAGTTGTATGGCTAAACGCATGTCAGCTAATAAGGTATAAGATATGCATTGTCATGTCTTATTGCCCAGTGATTTAAGAGAATAAGATATGTTTGGTCATATCTTATCATGAATTAATATCAATTTGAAGACTTGTAGCCATGCCACTTTGAAAAGGGCACCCGCAGTGAAGTTATTTGACAACCAAAACAAAGCTCAGTATTTTTCTGATTTTAAATGTTTATGTTCTCCATCCAAACTCTGGGGATACATGTCCAGAGTTTTTAGAAAAAAATTGAGCTCCTGTTTTCCAGGGATCATTTGACTGATGTGTCGAAGTGAGGTGGCTACCTAGTCCTCTACATTAGTATTAAGATGAAAGATTAAACATGAACATGAATAAACAATGAATGAGACAAGTTATAAGAGAATGTTGATTGATAAGGTATAGTTACAGCATCTGCCTGTGAAAAGACTATTGGCTTTGTTGTGTTAATAATTGTACAGTGTTGTAATATTGTATTTGTGTGTTGTACACCAGCGAGTGACCTGTTTGAGTTGAGGCGTCACAGGGAATATTTGGATATTGATTAACAATGTTCCTTTAAGACAACAAAAGATCAAATTAGTTTCTGTTATGATGAATGGTTTTCAAAAAGTTATTTGTCCCGTTAAAATGCATATTGAAGTTTGACGATTTCCTTATTTGTTTTGGAGGTAAACCAACAATCTGCCTCCCGTACCGACAGTCCTCAGAAGCACATCATCAGCAAAACAACAGACCATTTCCTTTATCTTGCATTTTCTCAAATTGTCCCAACTGCTGGTGTATTTTGCATGCATATGGTGAATTTCTCTGTCAGTGGTTTTGTGTTTAAATCTGAGTGTCTCGTCCCCCACTCCCATTCCCCCCCACGGCTCAGGGTCCCATCCCACCCCGGTCTAATCTTGCAGGGTAACTTGTCATTTTTTCAGCAGCCACAGACTTGACGGTGGGCAAAATCTACGCCGCCATGATGATCATGGAATACTACCGGCAGAGCAAGACGAAAAAACTGCAGGCCCTACGAGAGGAACAGGTAGACTCCATCCCAGAGAAATTCACTGAACGCAAAGACCTTTTTCTCTTTTTTCTCCTCCTGGCCCCCTTTTTTGACATGGCTTCCACTAGCTCTTGGACTGAAGTTTGCCTGTCTTCTGCCAAATATGGATTTAAAAGCATAAGAACTATGTCTTATACATTTAAATCTTATATAAACTCCCAGCTACACTTCCAAACAAACCCCCTACCTCCCTCTCAGCCTGTGCTATACATATTATTAGCATGCTACCTGAAAAGCGGCGTCCTTTTTCTAGCACCTTGTTGCTCCCTTGGCTAGCCTTATTCCTATTAATGCTTGCTAACAGAGGGATCTAGCAGTTTTATTTTCTCTAGCTAGTTTTTAACCTTTACCTTTCACACTGCTTCAAATTTTTCTTTGTCTTTTCACCATGGCCTGTTTGAATGTGATGTTGCAAAGAGTGAAAAATTTACAACTTTGGTTGTTGGAAATGTTCTGAACGATCACGATGATGATGATACCACATGGCCTTGCCTTTTGTTTCATGTCAGTGCTCTTCCCCTCCTGTCAATGAATGCCTTTGAGATGCACTCGCTCCCGCTGTCTCTGTATTTTCAGTCCACACTGTGGGCGTGTTGGAAACATCTCTCAACCCATGCAATACCTCCTGTTTGCTGTAGTTGGTTCAGCACTTGATACAATATTTTACGTGATACAACAAAGTCCAAATTTGTTTATGGAAAGCCTCGTCCATATTGACTGAGACCTATTTTTCTGAGATGGGATATCCATTTTGCAGAATGAAGGAGTGCATTGGTGGATGGAGAGTATGTTAGTCTTTATATTCTTTCAAACAATACGCCTTGGTATGTTCCTGAATGCAGCCATCCCATTGGACTGAATGGACAGGTCCACACAGGCTCTGTCAACATCAGCAATACACAAGGACTTGAATCACTCTGTGTGTCTGTCAGTTTTTCCTGCCATCTCTATAGTATCTCACTTCATTCTTCCTCTCTTCCTCTGTAGTCTTTGTTTTTGTAATGCCTTACAGCTTTAAAGGGATAATCCACCTAATATCCAGGCAACACTATTATAAAGGTTTTGCTGTTTGATGCTTTTTTACAATTGAGTTTAATAGCAGAATATTTCCTGGCTATCTAAAACATCAGGTTGGTGTCTGCTCCCTGGAATTGCATATCAAGGGTAACTTTCTGGCCTTCAGCAATCATACAGGGAAAATCCTTGATACAATAGACAAAGATCCAAATGTCTCCCCCAGAAGTACCCTCAACAAATATTAAAATATTAAATATTCTGATCTACATAGGGCTAAATATTCAATTTAATTCCTTTTTATTTATATAGCACCATATCATAACAAAGTTATCTCAGGGCACTTTTTCATATAGAGCAGGTCAAGACCAACTCTTATATTTACAAAGACCCAACAATCCCACCATGAGCAGCACTAATACTAATAAAATACAATGCAGCAATAACACATGTTGGGTTATGAATAAAGGCTGTGCATAAAACTTCCCAGCGTTCACAAGTGGTTATATATAAAGAGATATATTTAGTATTTATGTGTCCACATGCAAACCTTAAAGCAGGGATGAACCAATATACCAATACCAATATACCTAAAATATGTGTTATTAAAATGTTATAGTAAAGCTTAAGTTATTATTACTATAAAGTCACTATTGCAATAACTGGCAATAAACATGTGGGTTGGTCCTTTGTATAACAGCATATAAAGCAGCATCTCATGTATCATGGCAGAAATGGGGAATGCAACATTTTGTCATCAAAGACTGAAATAAATAAAACATAATTAAAGTCCTTGCGAAAATGTATCTAGCATAAATCATGGAGATCCTTCAGTTAAATAAGCTGCAGAAAAGGTGCCAGCAAAAAACATTTAGAATCTGCTGAACTCTTAAAAAGACGAATTCATGCAATCAGGACCACCACCCAGTTTTTTTGTCATTTTGACATTTCTCATATTTGCACCTCCCAAACTGAAAGCAAAAAGGCAAATTAAAGGAACGTTGGTACATACGGAAAGGACCACTTTTAAACAGAAAATCACAAAATGACTCCCGGTCTCATATAACATTCTTTGAGAGAACCAGAGGGTGGATTTTTTCTTCATTCCTCATTTGCCGTGCTTGTTTCTCTCCTCCTCTGTTCCTCCTCCTGTGTATTCCTAGTGCCTAGTTGCGTCTCAACTGTCTTCTTCAGTATTTGTTGTGCTGTTGTTGTGTCACCAATATTTTGTTACCTCTTTGTTCGCTGTCATTCTCCTCTTTCTTCAATGTGTGTTGGAGTCTTATGTCTGTAGTCCCTCGTTCCTGTCTTCCATGCCGTCTCTGTCCATCTGATGCACTCCCTTTATCCTTCTAGGAAGAGATGAGACCTTGACTTATCAAGCTCTCGCTATATGGGCAATCCAGGTTGATTGTCACCAAGTTGCTCTAACCAAGGCCCATTCTCTCCAGTCTGTGTGTTCACGAATCTGTCTGTTTGCTGTTTGCTGTGGTGGTTGGTGGGATGTTGAGTGGAGGTTCCGTATGTAATCAGTCAGTCCTGAGACTATTCATTGATACATATGCCAGTGCTAAAACATACTTCATGAAAACCAATGTTTGTTTTAAGTGTTTGCTGTCCATGTCTTTGTTATAATCCATCTAAATGTTTGTACCATGAATTTTCTCAGGATGCATCACTGGAGCTAACCAGTGCCAAACCAGACTGTCCAGAGACGAACATGAGCCATTTACCTCCGTGGCACAGGAGATGACGACTGGACAGTATTAGATAAACTTCTGACAGGCTCTAAAAGGCAGACTTTTTAAAGCTCTGATTATTTATGTCACATGTTCAAGGGAGGAAATAGAAGGCTTTCAGCTGACATTCAGTAACGTTTTTCACGTCAGTTTTCTTTTAAACTTTATAGATTTGGGATATAACTTTATCTGCAAATACTTCTTTGCAGAAGTGTAATTCTATCTTCATTTACATAGTTTAATGCCACAAGAACCCAAATTTGGAAATAAATCTACCACATCAGACCACTTGCTTAGTACCTTTGGCCTTCTTAAGAGAGCTATGTACTAATGTACAGATATCTGGACCTCCATGACGACAATAAATACATTTTGTTATTACAGATTTAGGAAGCAACTTCAAAGCCTCTATTACCACATTCATCAGCCAAATAACCAGTCTTTCTAAAGATCTGTTTGACTGGTAAAACTATAAGTATGTAATTCCCTGTCCAGAACGTCAGCCTGATGTGTCAGAGGAGGTTTGGATGTGTATCTGTTTCTGAACAGGCATCGATCCATCTGCACTCATTTAGCATTCAGCCGTTAGCTTCCAGGCTGTGGAGTGACATGACACAGGCTGTACCAGTCATGAACCATCGCCTTTAAGCCAATCCTAAGAGGACTCTATTACCCAGGATCCCCTGGGAAGAAAGCTGTGTGATCTCTGACCTGATGGAAGCAGAAGTTGCTTTTTAATACTAGTTCAGGATCAGATGTCTACTTCACACAAAATGGCAAATTACTCAAAGAAACTTAGCAGATGAAGGATCACGCAGATTGTCAAATGATGATTTTTGAGTAAAATGTCTTTTTTGATAAAGTGTTTGACATATGGTAATCTGGTCCAAGACCTGTTATTTAAGAGCAATCTTACCTCAAAAGCCTAAGGTAGACGTTCCTCTCTGACACAGATCTGAGATCAGCTTTCCCTCCCTGAACATCAGCCTAACTGATATAAAGGTAAAAGTCAGATAATGTTAAAGCCAACCGTGTCCCTTTAAACACTTGTTCAGTGCGGTTAGCAGATACCAGATCAGTAGTCTGGCAGGGAACTTTACCTTGGATACCCACAGCCATGTGCTTGCTGATGGCGCCCCCGTGTGGGTGCATGCTGCGAGTGCATCCTGTGTTTGTGTCCTGTGTCTGCCCCCTGAGTGTGCCTGATGCCAGCCTGCAGGCCATGTCGTGTATCTCACACAGAACCGAACGCCATTAATGTTTCAGCGCATGGAGCCACCCTCTGAGGGAGGGGGCACTGACGGCCAGGGGGGCAAGGGCCTCAACGGGCTCCCCAACACCCAGCCAGACAACCTCAACAGCATGTGAGTAGACTGTGCTATATGTAGGGCATTAAAACAGCAGGAAAAATAATTGCATGCAATTCAATTTTATTTATATAGCGCCATATCATAGCAAAGTTATCTCAGGGCACTCAATCACATGGAGCCGGTCGAGACCAACTTCCACACACACAAAGACCCAACG